>VOPJ01000738.1:0-22352 GCA_014673585.1 Semibalanus balanoides
GCAAATATACAAGTATTGTTGGAAATTGTTCGACATTTCGATGTACAGCACGCGACATAGCCCTCCAGCACAGACGGTACGTGTCAATGGTAAATGTCCAGATGGTACGTGTCCCTTGCCCTCGTCTCAGAAACCAACTCGGCACAGGCGGTACTTACTTGTCGTCCCTAGTCTCGCTAAGCCAAAATAGCAGTCCTTCAATCGAACGCAACTTCGAGGAGTGTCGAGTGGAATCACGTGACTTTGTGTATACTGTAGTGACGTCACAGCGTGGGCAGGGTGGGGTGCGGCTAGTTCCTCAAATGACAAAAGCTGAAAGGCCCAGAAAGCCTAGGCCTAATTTGCCAGCTAGGGTCGGGCAGATGGGTATCTCTTGCCAACCAGCCAGTGTTTATCCCAGTGCACAGACAGCACCGGCGCCACGCTGGTGGCGTGATGACTGTGACGGCTGCGTGTGACGGACTGTGACGGCTGTGACAGCTGTGAGCACCGCGCCAGTGGCGTGATGACTGACGGCTGCGTGTGGCGGACTGTGGCGGCTGTGACAGCTGTGAGCACCGCGCCAGTGGCGTGATGACTGTGACGGCTGCGTGTAACGGACTGTGGCGGCTGTGACAGCTGTGAGCACCGCGCCCCGCTGGTGTGATGACTGTGACAGCAGCGTGTGACGGACTGTGACGGCTGGGACAGCTGTGAGTACCGCTCCGCGACGTTGGCGTGTTGACTATGACGGCTGTGTGTGGTGGACTGTGACGGCTGTGACAGCTGTTAGCACCGCGTCCCGCTGGTGGCTTGTTGACTGTGACTGCTGCGTGTGCCGGACTGTGGCGGCTGTGACAGTTGTGAGCACCGCGCCGCGCTGGTGGCGTGATGACTGTGATGGCTGCGTGTGGTGGACTGTGACGGCTGAATGGAGAACGAGCAGCTTCAGTAGAAGCTTCTCAAGCACAGACAGTCGGAGGTGCAGGGCACGCCAGGTATGCTGTCGCGCTCTGCCAGCTCCTGGTGGTTCGCGCGCGCAGCGGCCGAGGCGCAGGCTACTCTGCCGCATGTGCGGTGACTCGCTGTACGCACGCACAATGAATGTGGGGCGCACGAACGAGAGCTGGCAGAGCGCGACAGCATACCTGGCGTGCCTGCACTCCGACTGTCTGTGCTTGAGTAAGCCTTTCTACTGCAAGCTGCTCGTTCTCCGATTCAGCCGTCACAGTCTCACCACACGCCCAGCGTACAGTCATGCAGTTGTCACACACACTGCAGCCGATCCAGGTCCATCACGCCACGGCGCAAAGTGACCTTGATGTCGACGCACCCTAAAAACACCAATATCATCACGCAATGGCGCGGCGCGTGCTCACAACTGTCAGCAGCTGTCACACTGCAGCCGATCACAATCATCATACATCGGCGCGGATGCGGTGCTCAACAGTTGTCACAACCGCCCACTCCGTCACACGCAGCATGTCACATAATCACGCCGCGGCGTGGCGCCGGTGTCACATCTGTCACAGCCGTCACAGTCCACCACACGCAGCCGTCACAGTCAACACGCCACCAGCGGGGCGCTGTGCTCACAGCTGTGAAAGCCGTCACAGTCCGTCACACACAGCCGTCACAGTCAACACGCCAACGTCGCGGAGCGGTACTCACAGCTTGTCACAGCCGCCGACATGTCCGCGTCACCCCACCAGCCGTCCAGTCATCACGCCACGGCACGGTGCTCACAGCTGTCACAGCCGTCACGTCCGTCAGCGCAGCGTCAACAGTCAAACGGCCAAACGTCGCGGCGCGGTGGCTCCACAGCTGTCACGCCGCACACGTCCGTCACGACGCCAGCCGTCACAACGTCATCCGCCGGCGCGGTTGCTGCACCAGCTGTCACATCCGTCACAGTGCCGTCACAGCACAGCCGTACAGTCCAACACGCCAAGTCGCGGCGCTGGTTTGCTCACAGCTGTCAGCAGCCGTCACAGTCCGTCACACGCAGCCGTCCAAAGTCAACACGCCAACGTCGTGGCGCGGTGCTCACAGCTGTCAGCAGCCGCCACAGTCCGCCAGCAGCGCAGCCGTCAGCAGGTCACCACGCCCAACGTCGCGGCGCGGTGCACCACAGCTGTTACAGCCGCCACAGTCCGTGCACACGCAGCCGTCACAGATCCATCACGCCACCGCGCGGTGCTCACAGCTGTCACATCCGTCACAGTCCGTCACACACAGCTGTCACAGTCATCACGCCATCAGCGGGGCGCGAGGCTCACAGCTGTCACAGCCGTCACATTCCGCCACACGCAGCTGTCACATTCAATACGCCACCAGCGGGGCAAGGTGCTCACAGCTGTCACAGCCGCCACCGGCGCGGCGCAGTGCTCACAGCTGTCACAGTCGCCACAGTCCGCCACACGCAGCCGTCACAGTCAATACGCCAACGTCGCGGCGCGGTGCTCACAGCTGTCAGCAGCCCGCCACAGTCCGTCACACGCAGCCAGTTCAGAGTTCTCACGCCACCGCCGCGGTTGCTCAACGAGCTGTCACATCCGTCACAGTTCCGTCACATCACAGCTGTCAGCAGTCATCCAACGCCACCAGCGGGGCGCGGTGCTCCGCTGTCACAGCCGTCACAAGTCCGCCACAACGCAGCTGTCCAGTCAGTACGCGCCACCAGCGGGGCGCGGTGGCTCACAGCTGTCACAGGAGCCCAGTCCGCCAACGCAGCTGTCACAGTCAGCACGCCACCAGCGGGGCGCGGTTCCCATAGTTGACACACCTGTCACAGTCTGTCACACGCATCCGTCACATCATCACGCCGCCGGCGCGGTGCTCATAACTGTCACAGCCGTCACAGTCCACTACACGGAGCCGTCACAGTCAACACGCCACCAGCGGGGCGCGGTGCCCACAGCTGTCACAAGCCCGTCACATCCGCCACACGCCAGCTGTCACAGTCATCACGCTCACCAGGCGCGGTGCTCACAGCTTTCACGCCGCCATAGTCCCGTCCCCACGCAACCGTCACCAGTCGACACGCCAACGTCGCGGCGTGTGCTTACAGCTGTCACAACCCCAGTCCGTCACACGCAGCCGTCACAGTCATCAAGCCACCGTGCGCGGTGGCTCACATCTGTCCACAAGCCGTCCACAGTCGCACACACGCAGCGCGTCAACAGTCACACGCCATCCAGCGGGGCGCGTGCTGCACAAGTTGTAACCCTGTCACAGTCCGTCCACACGCAGCCGTTCACATCATCACGCCCGCCGGCCGCGGTTGCTCAACAGCTGTCACAGCCGTCACAGTCAGCCTACAGAGCCGTCAAGTCAAACAGCCAACCAGCGGGGCGCACGTGTTCACAGCTGTGACGAGCCGTACAGTCGCGTCAACACAGCGTCATAGTCAACTACGCCAACGTCGACGGTAGCGGTATTCAAGCTGTCACGAGCCGCCACATGTCGTTCCACAAACGCAGCGTCACAGTCACAGCCACCGGCACGGTGCTCACCAGCTTGTCACAGCTCGTCACAGTCCCGTACGCGCGCCGTCCAGTCAACAGCCAACGTCGCGGCGCGGTGCTACAGCCTGTCACAGCCGCCACAGTCCGGTCACACGCAGCCGTCACAGTCATCAGGTGTCCAACCGGCGCGTGCTCACGCTGTCTACAGTCGTCAGCAGTCCGTACAAAAACAACCCGCAAAGCCGTCACAGTAACACGCCCCAGCGTGGCCGCGGTGCTGTCGGTGCACTGGTGATCCTCCTGGCGGCTTTGGCAGATACCATCTCCTGGGCGCAATTGACCCAACGGTGTCGGACGCGACCCTTAAAGGCGATGTTTCACTTCCTCTGAAAGTTGTCCATGTACGCGCTGTGGTTTGCAAAAATATGAGTAATTTGCTGTCCGAACAGCATTCTGAATTTTTGTTTCTTCACAAACAGTGCCTCATTTAAATGAACTAGTTTTAAAGTATTTGGGACTGATTGAGTAATATGAACGAATTTTTGGAATTAGAAAAAACCTTCAACGCTGCAATCTGTATGACTAGTGTATGGTTAATGTATAGCCAAATGTTTCAAACACAGTCTAACTTTCATCAACTTTGATAAAAAGGGTTTATGACGACATCGCTTTAAGAGGCTACCCTAATACACTAGGGCGTTTATTTTCTTGCAATGTCAAAACCAAACTCAAATTTACTTTCGATTAGACCTCTGTGGGTGTTTTAACTTCTACTATACTTAATTCCAATGGAATTCCAACAACTTGGCCATCTCAACTCAAATCTTCTGTTAATGTGAAACATTCCCTTTAAACCCCAATAAACAAACAAGATACCATCTCCGCCTAGCTGGCAAATTAGGCCTAGGCTTTCTGGGCCTTTCAGCTTTTGTCATTTGAGGAACTAGCCGCACCCGGCAGGGTGCTGCCCCTGACGGCCGCCAGCTGACTGTATAGTGACGTCTCGACAGGGTGCTGCCCCTGACGGCCGCCAGCTGACTGTATAGTGATGTCTCGACAGGGTGTTGCCCCTGACGGCCGCCAGCTGACTGTATAGTGACGTCTCGACAGGGTGCTGCCCCTGACGGCCGCCAGCTGACTGTATAGTGATGTCTCGACAGGGTGCTGCACCTGACGGCCGCCAGTCCGTCCAGCTCGCTCCTCTGCTCGGTGACGTCACGTGCCAGTAGCGGTCCGTCGCGCTCCGACCTACTCATCTATGACCTGAAGACGTCCAGACAGCAGGTGAGACAGTACTGTGGCGCCATCAGGCCGCCGCCAGTACTGTGGCGCCATCAGTCCGCCGCCAGTACTGTGGCGCCATCAGGCCGCCGCCAGTACTGTGGCGCCATAGGCGCGCCAGTACTGTGGCGCCATCAAGGCCACCGTTTACAGCCGCCGCTCCAGTACTTGTGGCACTCATCAGCCGCCGCCAGTACTTGTGGCACATCAGGCGCGCCAGTCTGTGGCACCAATCAGGCCGCCGCCCAGTACTGTGGCCGCCATTGCAGGCCCGCCAGTCTGTGGCACCATCAGGCCGCGCCAGTACTGTGGCACATCAGGCCGCCAGTACTGTGGCACCATGCAGGCCGCCGCAAGTACTGGTGCGCATCAGGCGCCGCCAGTATGTGGCGCCATCAAGGGGCCGCGCAGTAACTGTGGCAAGCCATCAGGCCGCCGCCAGGTACTGTGGCATCCTATCAGGCCGCCAGTAACCGTGGACCAATCAAGGCCCGCGCAGTACTTGGCGCCATCAGGCCCCGCCAGTACTGTGGCACCATCAGGCCGCCGCCAGTACTGTGGCGCCATCAGGCCGCCGCCAGCCACAGGGCCGCCGCCAGTACTGTGGCACCATCAGGCCGCCGCCAGTACTGTGGCGCCATCAGGCCGCCAGTACTGTGGCGCCATCAGGCCGCCGCCAGTACTGTGGCACCATCAGGCCGCCGCCAGTACTGTGGCGCCATCAGTCCGCCGCCAGTACAATTAGCGCACTGCCGCCGTCTGGCTTGGGTTTGTTCTTTATTTACAAATATGTTGCATCAGTGAGCTGGCTAGTTGTGGCATTTCGAGTTTGCTGCTGTCCGCCTTTCCTTTCTGATGCTAGTGACTTGGTGATCGAGTGGCCTGGCGATGGAGTGACCGTACTGTTGTTTTGCTGCTTGCTCCCGCTCTCCGGTGTCTGTTGGTCGACCCATTCGCCGCTGTCTTGTAGCACATTCGTGCAGGGGCGGATCCAGCCGCTCGGTTTGGGGGGGCAACTTTTTTTGGCAAAAAGGTATCCCTTTTTTTCTCCACGGATTTGGGCTTCTCACCTTATTTGGCATTGGAGATAAACAAATTGTGAAAAATCGGGAAAGAACAGATTTTTGGCGAAAAAAAAATGGAGAGATAAAAAAATCGGGGAAAATTAACCTTAAAATACACAGAACACCACTTTCGGTAGCATATACACACGTTAGTAATAATCACGTTTATTTCATACCAACTCGCAGGGGCGTCACCGATAATTATTGAGGGGGTCGGCAGAACTGACGAAAAAATGTATATTCGTTTTGTTTGCGTGTATTAAAGGATTAGCAGCATTTTTAATGTGTATTGTCATGTTATGATACGTATTTGGTTAGGTTAGGTATTTTAGGGGGCCGATGTTCGCGTCATATCTTTTGCGTCGCCTTTTTCGGAACTCGGCAAGCTAGCTAGCTTAACATGTAGCCAGCTTGAAAATTAATGCTCGCCTTACGGGGCGAGGAGACTGACCCTGATGTTTGAATTAATGCTCGCCTTACGGGGCGGGGAGACTGACCCTGATGTTTGAATTAATGCTCGCTTTACGGGGCGGGGAGACTGACCCTGAATGTTTGAATTAATGCTCGCCTTACGGGGCGGGGAGACTGACCCTGATGTTTGAATTAATGCTCGCCTTCCGGGCCGGGGAGACTGACCCTGATGTTTGAATTAATGCTCGCCTTACGGGGCGGGGAGACTGACCCTGATGTTTGAATTAATGCTCGTCCTTCCGGGCCGGGGAGACTGACGCTCCCCTGATGTTTGGAATTAATGCTCGCCTATCGGGGCGGGGAGACTGACCTGATGTTTGAATTAATGTTCGCCTTCCGGGCCGGGAGACTACCCGATGTTTGAATTAATGCTGGCCTTACGGGGCGGGGAGAACTGACCCTGAAATGTTTGATTAATGCTGCGCTTCGCGGGGCGGGGAGACTGACCTCCTGATGTTTGATTAATCCTCGCCTTAACGGGGCGGGGAGACCTGACCTGATGTTGGAATTAATCGTCGCCTTACGGGGCGGGGAGACTGACCCTGATGTTTGAATTCACGGGGCGGGGAGACTGACCCTGATGTTTTAATTAATGCTCGCCTTACGGGGTGGGGAGACTGACCCTGATGTTTGAATTAATCCTCGCCTTCCGGGGCGGGGAGACTGACCCTAATGTTTGAATTAATGCTCGCCTTACGGGGCGGGGAGACTGACCCTGATGTTTGAATTAATCGTCGCCTTACGGGGCGGGGAGGCTGACCCTGATGTTTGAATTAATGCTCGCCTTACGGGGCGGGGCTGACTGACCCTGATGTTTGAATTAATGCTCGCCTTACGGGGCGGGGATGACTGACCCTGATGTTTTTTTCTGAAATCACTTTTTACTCATGCGGCGCATCTTGCTTCAGCAAGATGCGCCGCATAAAATTGCAGTAGCTGAGTTGACAACAATTATACATAAGCTGGCAAAATTGCACTGAAATTGGTTCAGTCATTTGGGATATAATGACGTTTTAGTGACGATTATAGTTGGTGGAAAGACGGTTAATATTTTAAAAATCGTAGAAAATAGAGTTTTGCAGCAAATTGCTAACATAAAGCGACAAAGATCGAAAATGACATTTTAATTAGGAAAGGCCAACTAGGATTTCCGAAATTTTGGGTTTCTTACCCCTAAAAACTAAAAAAAGTGAAAAATCACTCAAAATCAATATTTTGAAATACCCAAAGACAAGTGAGAGAACTAAATGTGGGCAATACTCAAACCAAATTTCAAAGCAATGACTTGCAATGACTATTTGTGATGGCTCTCTAAGTGAAAGAAACTCATTACGTCATTTGTTATCACTTTTTTGAACTTTTTTGACCAGATACCAACAAATAAATACATTTTCGGTATTTCTTAGACGAGACTGGTCGAGGACCATGCTTTTTATTTACATTTATCAATTTCTAATTTTGAGGTTTTTTGACGAAAAAAAAAATATTATTGACGTCATCAGGCGACGTCATTTACTTGACCTGGAAGTTCACCCAATGACCTGCAACCTAAAAAATTGCATGCCGTTAGATTCCTCACATGATAGGCAACATGCTGGTTCTTACCGCGTTGCTCTATGATTCTTGGTTTGGAAGTTAACAGGGGATCCTGTCAGCCCCCCCCCCCGCACGGCGAGGGTGGGAAACGGTAAGGCGAGGGTTAGTGTTGCATGAAGTGGCCCTGGGGCCAGGAATTACCGTCAAGGAGAGCCTCTGCCTGACACTTAATGAAATAAATTATCCCATTTTCCTAATTTGTGTAAGCAATTGCGTAACTTGTGTGATGCCGCGAAGCGGCGCGATTTTTTCAGTTTTGTATTGTGAATAGCTGGATTTTGACAACTTCAAAGCTATTTTAACGATAAATTGTTATTTTTCCTCGAGTACCAGACTCACCATGTTAACACCAAATAGTACCAAATCAGTCCGTGTTGAACAATGTGGGTATTCACTGATGTCCTGGGGGGGGGGGGCAAAAGATATGTTGGCCCCACCCTTTTTCGTTGGGGGGGCAGGCCGGATTGCCCCCCCGCCGTCTGGATCCGCCCCTGCCATTTCCTGCCACTCGAGCTGTAATATGCTTTTGTTTGTTAATCTTCTAAACTGGCCTAGTCTACTACATTGTACTTGGTTCGTCCTGATCTGCCTTCTGTTCACTGTAATCTCATCAGCTTCCCGGTTTTAGCTGTTAGTCCGCTGACAAAACGTTACTGACCCTCGTTTTTCGCCTAAGGGACTGTTTGATCCCTTCTGAAACTAGCTTTGGTTCTAAGGGAGTGTCGGCCGCTTCTAACCGCCTTGCCTGTGGCCGTCGTGGCCGAGGTTAAGGTCGTGGTTAAGGTGTTGGACTTGAAATGTAATGGGGTCTCCTCGCGCAGGCTCGAACTCAGCTGGCTGCGAATGTTTTCAACGTAATCAATATGCACCAGGCCCTCGTCACGCCCCAACGCGCCCGTATCATCTCTGGTCTGCAGCTGGCCTGGCTCGGTCAGCTCGGTCAGCAGCTGGCCGGTGCCTGTCGGCCACTCTAATGTTACTCTGGCGCTGAGGGAACGTACCGCGCGTCTAGGTCGCCATCACTGTCTGACGGACTCTCAACCGACTGATCCTGCTCCAACTTCCGCTGTATCCTTGCGGCGGCACTATTTAATCTCCGTTCTAACCCTGAACATTTGTATCGCCTCTTACGACCCCCGCTCTGACTCTGAGGGACTATCTGACACCGGCTCTGACTCTGAGGGACTATCTGACACCGGCTCTGACCCTGAGGGACTGTCTGACACCGGCTCTGACCCTGAGGGACCGTCTGATCCTACCCTGACACGAAGGGACTACGTACACCTTTTTGGACATTTGTGCTGTGGCAGTCGTGGCCGAGTGGTTAACCCGCGCCGGGCCGTGGGGGGGGGCGTTTAGACGCCCCCCCCCCTCAGGTTTTTCCAGGATATCGGGAAAACGGCGGCGCGTAGCGCCGCCAAATTTTCAATACCTGTTCATTCATCTTTTGCCCAGCCTCCTCTATTTGTATGACTTCAGGTCATGTCAGGTCAGGTCACCAGGCCGGGTCATGTGACCCCGCCTCCAAAAAAAAGTGTGCGGCCCTACCAAAGCCAGAGCTTTTTGTTGATCGCTTTCGTACTTACAGGATTGTATGAGGGCATCACTACCTATAGTTTGTTTATCTCGGATTTTGCATGTCTGTGACCTAAGGTCAGGTCATTTTCCTGAACTCTCCATTATAAGTCAATGGGGAAATATGCAAATGCTTTCCATTCCTAGGATACGCATGATATCAGCCCAATTCCTTCTTCATCATGTTATTATGGGCCATTCTTGAAGACCGAGGTGCAGTATTTCTTCTAGTATCCCTACAGGGTCAGCCGAGGTCATCCGAGGTCACCAACACCTTTTTGTCAATAACTATCGATAAATTGAGATATGAGATTAAAACAGCACCAGTGTTTTTTTATCTCGTCAAGACGGCGTCTCCCAATGTTTACAACAGACCTTATTAGGTCAGCCAACTTGACCTTTGACCTGAGGTCAAATGTTTCAGGTCAAACCTAAACCTGGTAACATATACATGGCCTTCGAAGCGCCTTGACGAGACAAACACGATGGTTGTCTCATCGTTTCCCTATCTCCACTTACGTAAACAGTTATTCGTGAAACATTTTTGGCAAAAAATAACTTTTTTGACTTTCATGAACTCTGGAGCCAAAACTTTTGACGCCGAGATTGAAATTTGAAGGCCTGGTGCGATTGTTAATTTAAGATAGCTATCTATGCGTCCTTTAACTTGTTGTTCCTAGCTATCATAGTTTCCGAGATCATTTGGGGGTATCTGGAGCTAAGTCGCTAAATCTGGAAATTGACCTTTGATGACCTCTGGTGACCCCTAATATCGACGCTGAATAAATTATTTTCACAGAATATTTTCCGAAATCGCTTTTGACGATGCTAATCGAATGGTGTTTTTGTTTTTTGTCCTAGGTCCCATAGGAGCCGAGTTAGAAGGGGGCGTCGAAACGCCCCCCCCCCCGGCCCGAGGAAGGTGGCACCGGCCCGGCGCGGGTTAAGGCGTTGGACTTGAAATCCAATGGGGTCTCCCGCGCAGGTTCGAACCCTGCCGGCTGCGAGGGTTTTTCAGTAATACTGGCGTAATGTTATCATTAGCGTAATGTTTTTGTCCCTGGGGTCCCTGGGGGATTACAAACCAATCTCTGACCTCTATTGTGGCCAGCCTTGGAATTATGGTCATTTATGCACTTCTTGGGTCCAAATAATTTTGCTCGCATTTTTTTTTCTGGAAATTTGCTGTTTTCACCTGATACGTAACACCCCTCGCTGTGGCGTGGCTCTGGGAGACCGCCACACCCCTGGAATGGGGAGTGAGAGTAGAAAATTACTTTGTGACATTTCCCACTGAAATCGACATAACTTAGGGCTCTACTTTCCACTTGTTCAAATATTATAACATTTTCGTCGCAAGGATTTCATGTATATTACAAATCAGAAATTTGTGCTTTGCAACAGTGTCACAAAATTCAATTTGTGTTGGTGTCGACGTCGAGAATGGAAAATTCGAGCAAAAAACAACAACATAAGAGTGGGAGATTATGTAGAAAGTTGTACATTTGTTAACCCGGCAGTCACTGGGGTATTTCTGTAACACGAGTCACTGGGGGGGGGGGCTTTTTTAGCCCCCTTGGTATTTCGGAACCAATCAGACGATCGCGCTGAAACAAATCGGCAATCGATGCCAGGAAAATTCATCGGACGTAAAATAATTTGTGTTTCTAGAGGTCAGTGGTGACGTCACAGGTCAGGTCAAAGGTCAAAATTTACAGACACAATTGTACAGGCATATTTTCCATTCAAAGCAATTTGGTTGCAACATGATCCCCAGATTTTCTCTCAAAATGTAATGAAACACATCCAGAATGAGCTAATCGGGGGATTTTTGGCAAAATGTCCAAGTTCAGGTCAGGTTCACATAAGGTCAACATGCCAAAATTTATACGAAAGTTCATGCAACACATCTTGTTATACTATTTTACGTGTAGGACACGAATTGATACTCATTTAACACCTGATCTAAGGCTTAGTGAATGAAGGTCAAGTAAAGTGTCCAAAGTCATGTCACAAACAGGTCACAAAATTTGAATTGATTATAAAAGTAAATCAATATACATTTTCTAGATCGGTTTTGTCTCAGAAATACAGTGCTGTTTTTTAATTTGTCCTGTATCTGTTTAAAAAAAGGAAAAAATGAAATTTTCCAAATTTGACGTCGCCGAGTTACCCCATTACACCTTAGAATGTCATCACTCAGTCGAAAATACAGATATCATTTTGAAATTTAGGTATGGTTGTTGAATATGTTATAGTTATTTTAACATATATTCTGGTTTTATTTTTTGGAATATCTTAAAAAGTATTTGATTTTTTGGTCGTTTTTTTCTCAAAAAAAGATAATTTTTTGATAAAAAATTGGGGGTCAAAGAATCACTTTTTTCTAAAAATCTGAGATAGGCCATATTGTAGCCCTTTGACATTTGCTATCTTCTCCTTTTTTCGGATTTCCATTTTGTCTATTAGAATGACATTCGTACAGTCTCCTAAAGTTAAGCTGATTTTGGTGTCAAAATCGTGTGTAGTGACGTCACTAACTTAGCTTTATCTATAAAAAAAATCTGACGAAATTTAAAAAAAAAAATGCAAAAGGTGTGAAAAAGATGCACGGTCAGGTACTAAAAATTTGGCATTGATAGCTGCATTGTTTCGTTAGATATTTTAGATATTCCTCAGGGGGGCTAAAAAAAAGCCCCCCCCCACCCCAGTGACTCGCGGGTTAATATAAAAATCAGAAGTTTTCATTGGAATCATATATTTTAAGTCAATATTTATGTCGGAATCAATTTCACAATTTATATTTTGTGATTGGGAAATTCACCCCTGGAATGGGGAGTGAGAGTAGAAAATTACTTTGTGACATTTCCCACTGAAATCGACATAACTTAGGGCTCTACTTTCGATGTAAAGCATGATTTACCAAATCATCGAAATATTGTTTTTCCTTACAATAAAATTGTACTCTATATCTATGGATTATTTCTCTCCGGCAGTCAAAGAGAAAATCCATCCCTTGAACGCAAATTGACCAAAGGTGTCGGCGCGCCCTTAAACCCCAATAAACAAACACAAATACATCCCTGCGTGTGGCCGTGGGAGACCGCCAGTCACATCTGC
Organism: Semibalanus balanoides; assembly: GCA_014673585.1. Taxonomy (NCBI): domain Eukaryota; kingdom Metazoa; phylum Arthropoda; class Thecostraca; order Balanomorpha; family Balanidae; genus Semibalanus; species Semibalanus balanoides. The sequence continues at coordinate 12,554 of VOPJ01000738.1, forward strand.
TGACTCTCGCTGTGGCTCTCGCTGTGGCTCTGGGAGACCGCCAGTCACATCTGCTGACTCTCGCTGTGGCTCTGGGAGACCGACAGTCACATCTGCTGACTCTCGCTGTGACCCTGGGAGACCGCCAGTCACATCTGCTGATTCTCGCTGTGGCTCTGGGAGACCGCCAGTTACATCTGCTGACTCTCGCTGTGACCCTGGGAGACCGTCTGACCCTGCCCTCTGTGCCGTTTTCTGGCCGTCTGAGTATCTGTTGCCTCTGTGTCTGATGGCTGTCTCTTCTCTGTGCCGTTTTCTGGCCGTCTGAGGATCTGTTGCCTCTGTGTCTGATGGCTGTCTCTTATCTGTGCCGTTTTCTGGCCGTCTGAGGATCTGTTGCCTCTGTGTCTGATGGCCGTCTCTCCTCTTTGGTTTGACAGTGCTCTTTGAGCCTGCCGGCCGGTGTCAGCTGCGGCAGTGCAGAGTTCAATCACAACGGTCAGCTGCTGCTCTGCGCCTGCAGCGACGGACACGTGCGCGTCTACGATGGTCGTATGGAGGGCTGCATCAGCGACTGGACGGCGCACACAGGCCCGGCGCTCAGCCTGCACCTGTCACCTGACCAGACACACATCTACACACTGGGAGCCGACAATAAGGTGAGCCGGCCGCGGGTCATAGTCCTAGCCGCGGTGTCACCTGACCAGACACACATTCTCCACTGGGAGCGACTAAGGTGAGCCGGCCGCGTGTCATGTCATCAGCCGCTGTCACCTAACCAACACACATCTACACACTGGGAGCCGACAATAAGGTGAGCCGGCCGCGGGTCATAGTCATCAGCCGCGGCTGAGGTGCTGATGTTGTAATGATTGATGTGTATGTGTTTGGCGCGGTGTGGTGTTTGTTGGGTAGGTGCGCGCTACTGGAAAAGCGCTGATTTAAGGAATGTTTGTGTGTGTCTGTCTGTCTGTTTGTTTGTTTGTTTGTTTGTTTGTTTGTTTGTTTGTTTGTTTGTCTGTCTGTCTGTCTGTCTGTCTGTCTGTCTGTCTGTCCTTCTGTCTGTCTGTCTGTCTGTCTGTCTGTCTGTGTAGGTGCGTGCTGACTGGTGGCCGGACGCTCTCTGGCGCTCTACAGTTGGTGACCTGGAGTCTGGCACAGACGGGCAGTCAGCTGGCAGAGAACTCGCTCCATGAGCGCGCCAGTGGCCCGTTCCTGGTGAGCAGGCCGGGGCAGGAGCCGGCACTGCAGCGGCCCTATGGCCAGCTGTTCGCGCTCGACGGCCGACACCATCTGCTGACCTGCGGCGCCACCGGCGGCAGGCTTTACCAGGTAACGGCAGCAGCGTAACGCACCGGCCGGCACACCAGGCCGACAACACAACCCAGCAGTACATATTGTCTGATTTGAAGGGAAGTCTCAACAAATTGCAGGACAGGGGTGGTAAAAATTGACTATGGTTCTCCGACCAAATCGAAAGCTGGAAAAATGTTCTCTAGCAACACTTATGTTATATCGCCCGTAAAAGCAGCACAGTAAACGTCTAGCAGCGCAATCGGTTTCCAGTGCCTCCTCCCTCGGCCTTCCAGTGCCTTCCAGTGCCTCCTCCACAAAAAAATGTTCTCTACCAGCGTGATTGAAGATGGTCTACACTTAACGCCCAGTAATTACTGCGGTACATGGTTACGAGCGAGCGCGAAGCGCGAGCGAGTCCTCATTGAATACCGGATTTTTATCACATATAAGCGGCCGACGGCGCCCGACCGGCGACGCTGGTCAGAAAGCTTATATCTTTTGAACCCAGCACTTGATTGACAAGCGGTAATCGCATCAGATAGCCCCATGCAATGAACATTATGATTTATTGACATGTTTTTTATCATGTGATGGGTCAGCCACGGCGCGTGAAACACGTGCCAGCGTACAGGGGTGTCAGAAAGTATTATCCTGCTGTAGCTGAGATAAGGCTGGAACCTATAAAGCTAAAATTTGTTTGAGGCTGGAGACCACACTCTGGCAATGTTGCACAGGTCATACTCTGGGATCACGCTGCACGTGCGCACGTGCAAACCCTGTTCGCGTCCACGAAAAATTTACCTAAAAAGGCTATCGTTGCAAATACGGGACCTATATCTCGGCAACCAAAAGTCGGCAAAGACACGGGGTCAACACAGATGTCGTAGAGAAACGATCCGCCCGGGGTATGCACTATGTGTCGATAGCGGCGTCGTGGTTACGGGCAAAGTTATGGCTATACAAACGCAAATTCCAATAGTTTTTATGACGTCTTCATAATTTAAATCAGTGCTACAGCACCTATGGGACGTGAAGGCCGATAAACAACACCAATTGTAGAAAATGGTACCGTCTCTAAAATGCATTCAAAAATTAAGGTTTGCATTCACAGTTTTTCACTGTTAAAATCTTCTGTAATATTTTATTGACGATTTTATAATATTTCTGTAATTACACCGGCCATAAGCTTTCAACCAAAGGGTGCCTAGACGAAAAATGATGTGCCGGCTGTAAAGCGCAATCCAACTCCATGTCTACATACCCACCCAAAACGAATTTTGCCTACAAACATTGAAGCTTATAATTTGCAATTTAAAATAAAGCTTCAAAACCTAATTTAGTTTAAAGTTCGATTTAGTTGTGATCTATTTGCGACGCAAACACACAGCGAAAATAATTCAAATGCATGCTTTGGCAACAATGACGAACCTCGTTGGAACGTGATAAATTGACGCGATTTATTCGGACTCGCTCGTCCTTCGCCGTTTAAGGCGTCTTACTGGTAGGTACACAGTAGGTACTAGTGGTGTCAAACAGTTACCAAAATTTGGGTAATCGAAAAAATGTGACGGATTTGGTAATCGGTCGGTCAGGCTGATAAATTTGTGGACACTTTTAGGTCAGCTTATCTTAAACAATGCATTTTTTCCACATTTCTACGCATTATAATGTCCATCCCGAAAACTTGCTCCAAAGTCAATAAATTAATGTAAATACTAAATAGAACACATCATTGATGGGATGTTTTTTAAATATGATGTTTTCCACCCCTGTAGCTCAGTGGGAGAGCGCTGGTCTTCTGACCTATCTCAGTAGTGGCAGCCTGGGTTCGAGTCAACTTTTTTTTTCGGCGCTCCTTTTGCTCCTGACTGGGATGGCCTGCGGCCCGGTGGCAGCGGTCGCGCTCAAGGCCAGGTGAACGTCAGCGAGCGGGGCGGGCGTGTCAGGGTATGTCGGTCACGTAATAACTTGTCGTCTCTAAATTCTGCCGGCCAAACAGGAAGTTGCGCGTCGGTGGTGAGGTCAGGACCAGCGCAACAAGCTCTGCTTAGCGCGGGTCCTGACCTCGGAAAAACATCCCTACAAAGCATTCGGACTAAATTTATAAAAAAGTATTTTTGCTAGTGTATGTATATAGATAAATATAAAAATTGGAAATCGGACAAATTTGGGACATTTTTGGCTTTAACACATATCGGTCGGTATTCAGTCAACCAAAATGCCTCGTATTCGGTAATGGTCCGGTATCGGCCAGTTTTTTTAATGACATCACTAGCAGGGTTGGACTTTTTGCCGGCAAAAAGGGGTTTTTGCCACTTGCCGGTTTAAACCGGTTTAAACCGGCAAAAAAGTGGCAAAAAGTTGCAAAAAGCTAATAACTGCCTATTTGCTTTTATTTCATAAAATTGTTTGTGAAGGAAGGGAAATATTCCTTTTTTTGTTGAACCATTTTAAATAAATACCTGGCAAATTGCAATGCATTGTAAGAACTGCGCAATTAATGCATTAACGAGATTTTCTTAGTCCAGCAGCTCTACTTCTTATTACTGGCCTGACGAGCAATGTTGATATTTTAGTTTAAAGGCGCGCAGCTACTAGGCTATATGGCGCCAATACTATATGATAAGGAGTACTACTTGACCTAAACTGAGCTGCAGGGGCTCCGCCACAGGGGGGACGGGGGGACGCGTCCCCCCAGTCTTGAGGGTGGGGGGGATAATCCCCCCAATATTTATGAACCGTATTTTGCCAGAAAGTAATGTTATGATCTTCATGCATATAAAAATTTGCTTAAATTTATTTTAAATGGTCAAAGCACCAGATGAATTTCATAATACAGCCTTGCAATGTTTTTGTTTTTTTGTTGTTTTTTAACAAATCAGTAAAAAAAACTTAATTAAACGCAAACATTTCTAAAAAGTAGCCATTTTTGGAAGCACCACGGATTTGCACATTTTGAAGATTCTTGATTTGAGACATTCACTAGCCGTTTTCACGATGGATTATTTTGCGCGAAATGTTTTAAAACATTTTAAAATGTTTAAAATGTTTTATTCGTAACCGTTTTCAACGAGGACTAATTTCCGAGAAAATGTTTTAACGTCCTTCGCCCTACGGTAGCGTAGGGCCGAGGGTTAAACATTTTTTTCCAATTAGTCATGCTGAAGGCGGCTAATATGAAAACATTTTAATGTTTTTAAAAACATTTCTGCGCAAAATAATCCATTGCGAAAACGCTACTGTGTACATTGTTGAACTACACAGACGATCACGATTGTGACCGTGGTGTGGTTGCCTGTTGTATAAATTATACCGATCTCGATAATGAATAATCCTAGATTCCTATCCGTATTTGAACGCTTTGGATGTAGATATGCATCATCGACTGTCACCATGGGTCTTTGGTATGGGCAGCTGCGGATCCAGAATGGGAGTTTGGGGTGATCCCAATCCAAAAAAAGTCTCACACCATTCTTAAATCATATCGGATTTCGCTTGCTCATGCATTGGTACCTGATTTGAAGCAAACATCCCTTTGCAAAAGTTGCTTAGATTTTCTTCTATATCATGAAATGTGTCATTTTTTGCCGATTTTGGACGATTATTTGTATTATTATTATTATTATATTTGTTTGGGGAGGGGGTAAATGCCTATTTTGCCCAACCGTAGATCCACCACTGGGTTTGGGTCCACTGCCAAGTCCATACCAACTTCGAAAACGTTTCTACACCCATGGTTATATTGGTTTCTATTTTGTGTAAATACCATTTGTTGTTAAAGGGACACTGTCCATTCAAAGTAAAATTTGATATGTTAACCTGCGCACTGCAGGCAGCAGGGGGTTCGCGCCGAACACGAACTGCAGGGGGGGGTGATTTCCGCCCCCCTCCGCGAGATCTCGAAAACTACGCAACGTAATGACAAGCGAAAAAACGACATTAGATACTATCGAAAGTATTTCAGTCTTTTCTTGGATCAGGTCACAATTGAGGTCACCATTAGTCACTAAAGGTCAGATTTTCCGGTTTTAGGACTCTTTTAGGACTCTTTTCCAGAAACCCCGATTATCTCGAAAACTATGATAGCTAGGAACAAATGTTATGAAAAGTAATTGAGAGCTCTTGAAAAATGCATTAATGACTTTTCCTCAGATTTTAAATAAGTTCCAAAGCTTAGGCTCCAGAGGTCATAAAAGATAAAAACTATTTTTAACAAAGCATTTTTTTGTGAATAGCATTTCACCTAACAAAGATAGGGAAATAATTTTGACGCCATCGCGTTTGTCTCGTCGAGGCTCTTTGAAATATATACATAGTGACCTGGTAAGGTCAAATTCAAAATTTGACCTCATGTCAAGGTCATTTGGTGACCCAGGTAGGACATGTTGCATATAGGGCCCAACGCGGCCAACGAGAAAAGCAATGGTGTCAACCGCTCGTCTCTATCATCTTTTCTTCAACCAGTTATTAGCAAATATTTGCTGATGAACCTAGATGACCTCCGATGACCTTGTAAGAAATCACTAAGCAAACAATTGTAACTTTATCATTCAGAATGAGCTAAAAATAACATGATCTGAAAATTAATTAGCCTGATCCCAATAGCACATTTTTTTTCAAAGGAAGCATTTGTTTTTATTCATATTTACTTATAATGGTGAAGGTCAGGCAAAAATTGACCTGACCTTTGGTCACCGATGCGAAAAAATCCGAGATAAACGAATTGTAGGTACTGATATCCGTATGAAATCCTGCAAGTTTCAAATCTTTCGGAAAAGGACTGTGGCTTTGGCATGGGAGAAACACAAATATTTTGAAGTTAAGGTTCACTGCATGAACTTGTGGACCTGACCTGAGGAATGACCTAAGTAACTTTTTCAAAGTGTGGGTAATTTGATGCCCAAACAGGTGGAAACAATTTTTGCGGCCTGCGCGCCGGCCGTTTTTCCGCAATCCTGAAAAACCTGAGGGGGAAATCACCCCTGCAGTGCGCGGGTTAAAGACAACCGGATTGATAAGCACCATGAAGTCATTTTTTTGATTTGCGCCAGTGGCCTATATCATCGTTAAAAGTTTAGTTTTCTCCAGACCTCAATAAAGGTTGACGAAGTCCTGCCCACCACTACGTAAAAAAACGATTAATTGCAGCGTTGTGCACCACTATGGAAAATGCTGATATTTTTTGGCTCAAGATTCTGTCGAATATTTGTAATGTTCAGAAAAAATGTATTATATGCCTCAAATTAAACTCAATTAATAGGCATAAACAAAAAAAAGGATGTTATATAGGGATTGCGGAATTTGTTTCCAAGGATTTTTCGCTCTAACATTGGTGAAAGTTTTCTCCAACAGAGTTGTGTTTTGTATCAAGATTGTTAACATTGTTTTTGAGGTACTCCCTGTACAGTGTTGTTTACAAATACGGAAATGTCTGAGCTGCGCTGAATTTGGCGCTCAATCGCTGCCATAGTATCTAGTGGTGTATGGAAATCGCAAACCATTTTTATATTATTATGAAAAATGAAATAAATTATAGTTTTTGTATTTGCGCTGCCTTGGTGAGCATAAGAGGACGATTAAAAATAATATTTAGGCCCCTATACTTCTTTTATCATGTTTTTGCGATATCATCCGGAAGAGGCAGCGTCCGTTTAAGTTTGAAGACAGCTTTTGCGACAAGTTTTCTTCGAGCCCCTCCGTTCGCAAAATCCTGCCTATTTTGTTAGTTCAAGAACATTTTTGAACTCCGCACGAGACACAAAGCATATAGCTATGCAATGCATAATATTTACTCCTCGTTAAAAAACGGCTACCATCCCCCTGGTCACGAACTTCGACTTCCCTCTTGGTCAATTATTCCTCAGCCGTCTGGGGCCGCCCCTGACTGGTGTACAAATTATATATTTTGGCACCATCCGCGGCATTTTAAATGATAGAAATAGCACGACTGATATTGCAAATACCTAACACGCGCCCCAGTGGGGTCTCCAGCCGAACGCTGGGGGGGGGGGCAGATTGGCTGCCCCTTCGTTATCTTCCGAACCAATAACCGCGAGACGTGCAAGGTGGCAATCGAAAACTCTCAATGAGACACATCCATTTTTGCAAAATAAAGTCACATGTCAGTTCACTGTCAGGTCATTTTTAGTTTTTGGTTAATATTGTCCATCCAAGGCCTTAGATTGAAACTATTTTAACGCACAAAGTGCTCTTAAAGGTATAATGCATCTTCTGCATTAATCAAAAGTGCAATTATAACAAAATGTCAAGGTAAAGATCAGGTCATAAAAGGTCACTGCTGGCCAGAGGTCTACGGAAGTCATGCAACACATAATTCGGTAGTAGCAGCCATTTTTACAACCTTACACCATAAAAGGTCAAGGTCAGGTCATATAAGATCACATTTTGAAATGTAATAACTAAGTAAACAAGCATTTTTAATAGTCTAAATTTTGTCTGAGAAAATATGACGGTTGGCATTTATTTGTAGTATTAGGTTCTGTCAATAAAAGACAAAAAGGTAATGGCAAATCGTTATAACGATTACTTATATTTGGGGCCATCAGTCAATCAATATAAAATATTGACTCAAAATTTGTTTTGGGTATCTTCCATACTAAGTTCTCTCACATATATTCCGGTTTTTGGAATATCGTTAAAATTTCGCTTTTGTGAGGCATTTCATATTTTTTATTTTGTAGGTGTCAAAAACTGAAAATGTTTAACTTCCGACAGAGCCATGTTAGAGCGAATATTATTTGCTTTCTTTTTATATGCTTTTTTTTGCTATTTGCTTCTGAGTTCCATTTGCTAAGATTTTCAAACATTTATAGTTTTTCCATCAAAAATGGCATGACATGACGCCATTACAACTTCATTATCTCCAAAACACCCCAACATCAAAATTCTCGAAAGTTTAGGTATGCATGAACATAAATTGTCTGCGTTAATGGTAATATATGCAGAGTAGTACTAATATAGTTTCTCTGTGATAGCCAGGAACATTCGTAACCTTAGTGATAGATACATACAAGACAAGAGGTGAACGAAATATATTTTGATCATGTTCCTGGCTTTCTTCCTCTTCGGGCGTCACGGCCACGGGGCGGGAAAAGTATTTTTTATTGACCGAGCTCCGAGCTGAATATTCAGCCCGAGACCGAAGATTGAGGGCGAAAAATTCAACGCTCGGACCAAGGTCCCAAATAATTATTCCGGCCCAAGTGTGGTCTGAATTTGACCATATGCTGCTAAGCAGGATTTTTCGCTCTTTATGCTATTTCCACGATATTTGGAAAACATTTCGTCCCGGGGCAAAAATGTTTTCCCAGATCAAATAACATTGAGCTGTAATGTTATTCCACCACCCTCACGTGCTAACGTTAAAGAGATGTCTCGGCATATGGTAAAAATATATAGATTTTCAAGCAATTCAAGCTCTTTCTGATGGTGCCAGCCGTCTGTATTTCCTTTCCCTTTTTGTAATTTATGGCTTATTTCACCCAAAAGCTATGAAAAGAGAGGAAAATCACCCCCATCATAGCAAAAAAGTAGATTGCATTGCTATTTTTGGCAAATTCCGTTAAAAATGGCACTTGCTAAAATCGCATCGCCGATCCCCCCCCGTCCCCCCCCCCCCCAATATCAAATACGTGGCGGAGCCCCTGCTGAGCTGGCTGAGACAAATAAATATTAAGAACTATAGGAAAGGTCATGACAAACAGTATGGCAAGACTGTGGTGAAACTATACTGTCAATGAGCTTCCAATTTCTTTTTGGAGAGTAACACTTACATAACACAATATATAAAACAATCTGTTTGCCTTCAGGCAAAACACAATATATAAAACAATCGGTTTGCACCCAGGGAGACAATGATATAGTTTTGTGTTAAAGAAACAGGCACGCCAACAGTTATGATGGAAAGACAGCAGAGCAGCTTGGCTGGATACCTGGGTTAAGAGTAGGCAACTGGCATCAGCATGGTAATTATTGGGTACTCTGCTGCCATTTAAACACATGTATTGTGAAAAATACTATTATTTTCCATATAACTTGGAAATAAACAAAACAAACCCTATTTGACTCATTGCCATTGTTTTGGTTTAGTTTAGGATCATTGGAGTTGTTGTCACTTTTTGCCACTTTTTGCCACTTTTTGCCACTAGGGGTTTTTGCCAGCCGGTTTTAACCGGTAAAAACCAGTGGCAAAAAACACTTTTTGCCACTCCCTGCCAACCCTGATCACTAGTAGGTACAGTCTCTCTTGAAAGTGTCTACCCACTGTGGCGGTGGCGCCACCCGTCCCGACCGAGGTAGGGCAGTTCAGTTTGAGAGTCACTGGATTGCCTGACCCGGGGACCGCGGAATGCGAGAGGGGAGCGAGAGCTGTCAGACGACCCCAGGATCCGCCGGCCCCGATACTGTGCCGGAACACACTTCTAGATGTGTGTGTGTGTGTGTGTGTGTGTGTGTGTGTGTGTGTGTGTGTGTGTGTGTGTGTGTGCTGTGTGTGTGTGTGTGT
>VOPJ01000738.1:23444-133184 GCA_014673585.1 Semibalanus balanoides
ACGGCTGCTGAGTTAAAGCCTCCGGCATTTTCGTGAGGACACCTTGCATGGCTTAGCCAATTAGCCAATTACTCCATAACAAATTATCCAATTCCTAGAAAATCATACATTTTCTGAATGGTAATGCTTAGATTTTCTTCTATATCATGAAATGTGTCATTTTTGCCGATTTTGGACGTTTTTTTTGGGGGGAAGGGGGTAAATGCCTATTTTGCCCAACCGTGGATCCACCACCGGGTCTGGGTCCGCTGTCAAGTCCATACCAACTTCGAAAACGTTTCTACACCCATGGTTGTATTGGTCTCTATTTTTTGTAAGATTCCATGTGTGGTTAAGGAACACTGTCCGTTCAAAGTAAATATTTATATGTTAAGTCGATCCGCACACAGCAGGCAGCAGGGGTTCGCGCCGAACACGATTGCAGGGGGGGGGGGTGATTTTTCCGCCCTCCCCATGACCCCTCCCCCCCTCCGTGAGATCTCGAAACTACCGCAACGGTAAATGACAAGCGAAAAACGACATTAGATAAGCTCTAGAACAAGATCTATTGAAGTATGGTCAGTCTTTCTTGGATCAGGTCACAATTGAGGTCCACCAGTGGCACCAAAGGTCAGATTTTCCGGTTTTAGGACTCTTCCAGAAACCCCCGATTATCTCGGAAACTATGATATCTAGGAACAAATGTTAAGAGAAGTAATTGAGAGCTCTTGAAAATGCAACAAACAACTAGTCCTCAGATTTAAAAAAATCCATAGCTTAGGCTCCAGAGGTCATAAAAGTTTTTGTTTAACAAAGCAGTTTTTTGTGAATAGCATTTCACCGACCAAAGATAGGGAAATAATTTTGACGCCATCGTGTTTGTCTCATCGAGGCGCTTTGAAATAATTACATAGTGACCTGGTAAGGTCAACTTCAAATTTTGACCTCATGTCAAGGTCATTTGGTGACCCAGGTAGGACATGTTGCATATGGAGCAACGCGGCCAGACGAGAAAAACACGATGGTGTCAACTGCTCGTCTCTATCACTTTTTTATCAACAGTTATTAGCAAATCATTGCTGATGACCTCAGATGACCTCAGATGACCTTGTAGAAATCACTAAGCAGCAATTGCACTTTGATCATCCAGAATTAGCTAAAATAACATGATTCTGAAATAATTAGCCTGATCCAATGCACATTTTCTTAAAAGGAAGCATTTGTTTATTTTCATATTTACTTATAATGGGAAGGTCAGGAAATTGACCTGACCTTTGGTCACCGATGCCGAAAAATCCGAGATAAGCGAATTGAGGTAACTGATATCCGTATGAAATCCTGCAAGTTTCACTAATCTTTCGGAAAAGGACCTTGTGGCTGGCACGAAAACTTCAAATATTTTTGAAGGTAAGGTCACTTGACAGAACTTGTGACCTGGCCTGAGATGACCTGAAGTCAAAACTTTTCCAGTGTGAGTATTGATGGCCCAAGCAGGTTGTACAAAGATTTGCGCGGCCTGCGCGCCGCCGTTTTCCGCTAATCCTGACCAACCTGAGGGGGAAATCACCCCTGCAGTGCGCGGGTTAAAGAACAAGCGATTTGATAAGCACCATGAAGTCCGTTTTTTTTAATATCGCGCCCAGTGCCTAATATCATCGCTCAAAAGTTCAGTTTTCTCCAAGCCAATTAAGGTTTGACGATCTGTCCACCATACGTAAAAAAAGAACGATAATTGCAGCGTTGTGCAACTAATGGAAAATGATGATATTTTTTGCTTCAAGCATTCTGTCGAAATTTGTAAGTCAGAAAAAAAATGTCTTATTATGCCCTCAATTAAAATCATTAATAGGCATAAACGTTACTGAAAGGACATTGTTTCTATAGGGATTGAGATTGTTCCCAAATGATTTTTCGCTCTAACATGTGATGAAGTTTTCTCACAACAGAGCTTTTTTGGTATCGATTGTTCACATGTTTGAGGTACTACTCCCTGTACATGTTTGTTACAAAAATACGGAAATTGTCTGAGCTGCGCTGAATTTGGCGCTCAACTCGCTGTCATATTATCTAGTGGTGTTTGGACATCGCAAAACGTTTTTATATTATTATGAAAAATTGAAAAAATGAATGTTTTTTGTTAATTTGCGCCTGCCTGGTGAAGGCAAAAGAGGACGATACAAGAATACTAAGTAGTCTCTTAATAACTTGTTTTGCTGTTTTTGCGATATCAAATCCGGAAGAGGCAAAGTGTCCGTTATGTTTAAAGAAGCTTTCCGACAAATTTCTTCGAGCCCTCCGTTCGCAAAATCCTGCCTATTTTGTTTAGTTCAAGAACATTTTTGAAACTCCACCGAAGACACAACAGCATAATGCTAACCGCATGCATAATATTTACTATCCTCGTTAAAAAAACGCTAAACATCGTCCCTGGTCATCGAACTTCGAATAGTTTTTCCCCCTTGGTCAACTATTCACAGTCCTCTGGGGCCGCCCCTGACGGTGGTACAGTGATTATGTATTTTAGACACCATCCGCGCATTTTAAATGATAGAAATAGCACGACTGATGATGCAGATACCTAACAGCGCCCCGGTGGGGTCTCAGCCGAACGCTGGGGGGGGGGGTGGCAGATTGGCTGCCCTCTCGTTATCTTCCGAACCAATAACCGCAGCGAGACGCGCAAGGTGGCTATCGAAAACTCTCAATGAGACACATCCATTTTTTCGAAATAAGGTCACATGTCAGGTCATTGTCAGGTCAAATGTCAAAATTGAGATAGGCATTTTTTAGTTTTTGGGTAATATTGTCCATATTAGGCCTTAGATTGAAACTTTTTATCGCACAAAGTGCTCTCAAAGGTATCATGCATCTTCTGCATTAAGCAGAAGTGCAATTATAACCAAATGTCAAGGATAAGATCAGGTCACGAAAGGTCACTGCTGGCCAGAGGTCTATGGAAGTCATGCAACACATGTTTTATAGATTGTTGTACACATATAATTCGGTAGTAGGAACCATTTTACAACCTGACACCATAAAAGGTCAAGGTCAGGTCAAAAAAGGGTCAAATTTTGAAATGTATAAACATAAGTAAACAATGCATTTTTATAGTCAAATTTTGTCTGAGAAATATGACGGGTAGTGCATTTATTTGTTCTAATTATCTGGTCTTTCAGACCTTTTCATATTTTTATTTTGTAGGTTGGTCAAAAAACTGAAAATGTTTAACTTTCCGAGAGAAGCCATGTTAGGAGCGAATGTTATGTTGCTTTCTTAGTTGTTTTTTTTGGCTATTTGCTTCTAATTTCCAGTTTGCTGTAAGATATTTCAAACATTGTAATAGGAGTTTGATTCCCACCAGACGAGAGCCATTGAGCATGACCAGATAGGACGGCCCATTAACAACTTCTATTATCTCAAAACACCCCAACATCAAATATTATCGAAAGTTTAGGTACTGCGAAATGGAACAATAAATGTCTGCGAGTTCCAATGGAGCTAGAATATACTGCAGTAGTTGCCGGAGTACTAATATAGTGTGTTCTCTGTGTTAACAGATCAGCCAGGTAACATTGCGTAACCTATAAGTTGATTAAAATATCTTATACAAGACAAGAGGTGAACGAATATTTTGAGTTGATTATGTTCCTGGGCTATCTTCCTCTTTCGGGCGTCACGGCCACGGGGCGGGAAAAGTATTTTTTGTTGACCGAGCTCCGAGCTGAATATTCCGCCCGAGACCGAATGTTGAGGGCGAAAAATTCAACGCTCGGACCAAGGTCCCAAATAATTATTCCGGCCCAAGCGTGGTATGAATTTGACCATATGCCGCTGAGTAGGATTTTTCGCTCTTTATGTTATTTCCACGATATTGGGAAAACATTTCGTCCCGGGGAAAAAATGTTTTCCCAGATCAAATAACATTGAGCTGTAATGTTATACCACCACCCTCACGTGCTAACGTTAAATAGATGTCTCGGCATATGGTAAAAATATATAGATTTTCAAGCAATTCAAGCTCTTTCTGATGGTGCCAGCCGTCTGTATTTCTTCCTTTTTGTAATTTTATGGCTTATTCACCAAAGCTATGAAAAGAGCAGGGAGAAGCACCCATCATAGCAAAAAAAGTAGATCTTGCATTGAAAAATATATTTGGCAAATGTCCGCTTAAAAGATTGACACTTGCTAAAACGCATCGCCGATCCGCGGTCCCCACGTCGCCCCCCAATAGTAAAATAGAGAGACGTGGCGGAGCGCCCTGAGAGACTATATATATATTATATATATATATATGTAGAGTAAGATGCTATAGGATATCGCTAGTATATAGGTAATATGATATGATACAGCGGAAGTATAGATAGTATACTATATAAATATATATTAAGGAGCGTCTGTTTGAGCTCTGTTTGAGATATGAGATGGTGGCATTTATCATAATGATGAAACTATTGATGATGGGAATGATCACTTACATGGCAATGTTTTTTATATCAAAAATGGACCAAGTTAAAGAATCAAGCTATCGTTATTCAACATTTTCAACATATCTGGAAAATGTTTGTAATGAATGGAAGCTTGATTCTTTCTTTTAGACCTTTGGTGATATACAAAATAAACATTGCCATGTTAGTGAATATTCACATCTTCATCAAACAGAGTTCAATCCTTCTATCGGATTTTGTAATAAAGATGGATCCTTTTCGGATACTGGCCGTTTTCAAGATGGATTATTGTGCGAAACTTTGCACAATTTTGAAATGTTTTGAAAAGTTTCGGTGATCTATTTCTTAGCTCCTCAACTTTTACATGTTATTTTTGTCTTGAAATGTCTCTAAAAAATGTGTAATATGTTGGTACTTGGTAGCAGGGGCGTAGGAACTTCATTTTGATTGGGGTTCCACCTGGGCTAACTAATGTGACACAATCACTTTTTGTGGCGCAAAAAATAAATATCTGAAATGTTTAGCAGTACAGGGACCCGCAGTTGCTATGTTACACACTAAGGTCCAGTTTATTTTCTCTTTGAAGGGAATATAGTACCTTTAACATTAGTTTTTAACTGAGATAGCCAGATTGTCGGGTGTACTGAGAAACCTCTAAATCTGAAAATGTGTCCTTCCAAAACGACCTAGTTGCTGAGAGTTTGAACGCAAAAACCTGTGGGGAATATTTAGCGAATTAAAAAGGACAATCGATCGGACGCAGCTAGCGCCATAAGTAGTTACGTCCACGGACCACCGCATACCGTCGTTTTCGAACCGTCCGCCCCAGAGTAATTTCAGTTACCTTGCGTCCGCCCCAGCGTCCGCCACGAAAGTAATATGACTTGGTTCAATTTTCTGAAATGAATGTCAATTTTCATTTCAGTTTTCATTGTGATTTTCAATTTGGAAAATATTGCAGGACAATGGTCTTCAAAAGACCCAACTGTATAATGGGTTAGCTCGAACCGGTAGCTTGCAATATTCTCCGTAATAGAAGCATATTCAGTACTAACTATAATGTATTTCACTTCGATGCCATGGGCAAATATCACTGGGGATATGTATAAATAAAATATATTGTGTTAATTGTGAACAATTTTCGAATTTAAAAAATCAACCATTAGATATTCTGGTTGAGGTGAAAAATGTGTTGTGGGAGGCTGGGTCAGATGTTGCATGCGATACATCAACAAATATAAAGGACAGTTTTGTGTGTGTTGGAGAAGTTCGGTTTTCCCAAACATTGATTGGCCATTTAACTTTGTGATGATTCTGCATTTGGATTTCAATTTCAAAGATAATCATACAAAGGTCTTCAAAGGCCCAACTGTTGATGGGTGTCCCATACCGGTAGCTTTAATATTCTCCGCAATAGAAGCATATGCAGTGCCTAACTAATGAATTTCACTCACTGGGCTAATCACACAATGAACAAATGCACTCTGGTGTGGATATAGTTGTTAAAGTAACTTATCATTGTTAATTGTTAGTTGGATTTTCCTATTAAAACCAATACTAAAAGATACTTAGAATAGACCCTAGTGCAGAATAATTGAGACGCATTTTGAATGCGCGCGGATCCAATATTATTTGTTGCGAGCAGGGAACCAGCGAACCAGTTGTTTACGTTTTTACGCACCTGATTCAAGGAACAATTTTGCCGTTCGATGCCTGCCCTGTGACGTCACAACTCGTGGCCTGACTCAATATTGTTTTTGACGTAAACATGTTAAACATACAACTCTTTTCAAATTACAACAAAGTTCTGACTTCTTTCGCAAAAATGAATGCCAGCGACCGGTAAATCAGGGCATTCTTACCCATCATTCTACATACTTCCAGGGTGCTATAATCCCTTTAAGCGTAAGTTTGACGGCGAATTCAGAAACGACCATATATATACATTCAAATTGCATTACCGAGAACTTCAAATTGATGTATTGACGACTTGGCTCGCCTTATCCATTGGCTACCTGTAAGCAAAAATTAGTATTTATCATCGCAAAGCGCTAAAACCGGATTTTTTCATTAAAGTGGCAGATTCTGCCCTCCCTAGTCGTTTTTCGTTTGCCGCTTCCAAACCATTAAGACTAGCGGCTTGAAACTTTGTGATTTGTCCCATTAATTGAATGACGCGTTGTATGTTGAGAATAGAGAAAAAGACCTCGGGACCTAGTAGAGGCGGCTGCCAAGCTTCATATTTTTGCGAGGGATGTTTTACTGATTACGTTGTGCGGTGCATACTTCCCTCGTTAGTTTTGCGGTGCAATACATGCATCAAAAACGATTCTCTCACTTGCAATATGACACATATATTATTGGGTTGTATATATTTGGGGGCAGAGGCGCACTCAGGTCCATAAAATAGGAGGCCGTCAAAACCCTCCGTCAAAAAGGTCCTACTTCAAATAAGTTAGTTGATAAAAAGCGTCACGCACATGGTGCCCCCACGTTGTTTACTTTGATATGCTTATACGCAATATGTTACATTTAACAATTACAGAAATATGACCACATGTGGTGGTCATATCGTTCCAAACAATCACGAACAGAACATATTGATTACCAAAAATTCCTCCCCATTTTACGTCCTCTGAAAACACATATAATTTTTGGTTCTGATCCTTTTCCTTCTAATATATCAAAGACCAGTACATTCCAAGCACAAAAATGTTTTGGGCATGAAAATCGGTCTAACCACATGGCCGCAATGACCTTTTATTAAAAAAATATCATACATTTTCATATTTTTTCCCCCTAGCCCCAATTTTTGACAAAAAAAATGGGTCCGAAAAGAAAGTTCTTGTGATGACAAATCGAATGAGGTTGTCCTATCAAAGTCGACCGAGCGGTTCCCGAGATCTTTGGGAGAGGGCAGAATCTGCCCCCCTCCCAGCACGTTAACGTTATTCTGGCTGCCAGCACGGAATAGGGTTAAAAGCAGCCAATGGATAACGTGAGCAAATGCGTCAATATATCAATCAGAAGCTCTCGGTATTGTGGTTTGTATGCATATATGTTCTTTTTTAACTCGCCGTCAAACATACGCTAGAGAAGAAAGTAGCCGGACCTAAGTGTATACCATAGCAACTGCGGGAGGGTGCACATGTGATTTAATATTTATCTGCCACAAGCCACTGTTTGCAAGCTATTGGTTCAATAGGTTTCACCTTTTCAGATTAAAACAAGTAATATCGGCTTGTTTACCTTTATTTTATAAAAAGTACACCAATGTCACGTCTTTGCACTATGAAGATCAGTCGTACTTGGCAGCAAAATCGATTTTAGTTATATTTGGTGTATTTCTTGACTTGTCTTGACTGATTGTGGTGTATAACATGTTTATTCTTTATGTAAGTGTATACATTACATTGATTCGACTATATATTTTAAATACCGTCAATAACAATGTTGAACTGAAAATATCAACTCTATAAGATATATTTTGAGAATAAATATTTAAATGCCGTTGGAAATGATGGCGGGTATAAAAAATATACATATACAAAAAAATACAAAAATATACTCGGTAGCTAATAATTCCAAAGCGCTGCCAAAAAAGTTTGAGTTGTTTCAAACTTGGCTGAATCAGAAAACAGGTTGTTTCGTGGCCAATTCCCGAAGCGAGAAGTCCTAATTATTTTACCAAATTCATCGGCTTTCTTTTGATTGACTAATAACCAGCGCCGTACTGGGTGGAGGCGTTTCACCCGCAAGTCACTAGGAGAGGGGCTTTTTAAGCCCCCCTGAGGAATATCTAGAATATCTCACGAAATAATGCAGCTATCAACGCTAAACTTCTAGTACCTGTCCGGGCATCCTTTTTACACATTTTTTTTTTAAATTTCGTCAGATTAAAAAAAGATAGCAAAGTTAGTGACGTCACTACAAACGATTTTGACACAAAAATCAGCTTAACTTTAGCAGTCCGTACAAATGTCATGTAGTAGACAAAACAAAATAATAATTAAAAAAAAAAAAACTGAGAAGATAGTAAATGTCAAGGACTAGGACAGGACATTATGGCAATCTCGGATTTTTGAAAAAGTAGCTTTTGACGCAAAACTTTTTTAATGACAAAAAATTATAAAAATTAAGGACTTATAAAAAAACGGAATATATTTAAAAAATATACATATTTAACCACAATACCAAATTTTGCAATTATATCTCTGTTTTTGACTGAGTGATAACATCTGAGGTAGGTATGGGAAACTCATGGCGTCAAATTTTGAAATTTCGTTTTGGGCCTTTTTTGACCAGATACAGACAAATATATAGCAGCAACGTATTTCTTAGACAAAACTGGTCGAGAAACGTTTATTGATTTATTATTTTTTACAATGTCAAAATTTGACTTTTTGT
Organism: Semibalanus balanoides; assembly: GCA_014673585.1. Classification (NCBI taxonomy): domain Eukaryota; kingdom Metazoa; phylum Arthropoda; class Thecostraca; order Balanomorpha; family Balanidae; genus Semibalanus; species Semibalanus balanoides. Next base: position 32,276 of record VOPJ01000738.1, read on the forward strand.
GACATGACTTTGACCTCCACTTGGACTTTACTTCACATACATTAAGTTAGTTGGTAAAATGAGTATCGATATCGAGTCCTACACGTAAAACAGTATAAAAAAGATGTGTTGCAAGACTTTCGTATACTTTTTCGGCATACAAAAGGTCACATATTGACCTTTTGTGACCTGACCTTGACCTTGATATTTTACCAACAATCCCCTATTAGCTCATCCTGGATGTGTCTCATATCTTTGAGAGCACTCTGGGTGATAATGGTTGCAACCAAAGGCTTTGAATGAAAAGTACGGTCTATAAACGCAAATGGTTGTGACGTCATGGTTGTGACGGTTGTGACCTGTGACGTCACAACTGACCTCTAGGGCAACACAAATTATTTTACGTTGATGAACTTTCCTGGGCTATCGATTGCCGCTTGACTCAGCACGATTGTCTTATCGGTTCCGAATATACAAGGGGGCTAAAAAAGCCCCCCCCCCAGTGTTACAGAAAATACCCCAGTGACTGCCGGATTAAACGTCTCACTAAGCTATCAACGATAGCAGAAAACGGTGGCTCATAGCCCCGCCATTTTTGGATTCAGGCAGAAGTGGAGAGATTCTAAATACTTCCAACGCCAATTAACTCGCGTCCTGGTGGGCCTCCGAGACAACTTCGCCATGGTGGGGAGTAAAAATACTCGAAAACAAAAAGTGATAGAAAGACGCAGAAAAGGCGTTCGAAAGCTCTCAACGTGTACATTCAAAGATAGAAAGACCATTTTTGGCTAAGGTCAATATTGAGGTCACCAGAGGTCATCAAAGGCCAAATTTAACAGTTTTTGGAATTTGCTTCGAACAACCCCGTATGTCTCGTGAACTATGATAGCTAGGAACAAACGGAAAAAGCAATCGAAAGCTCATGACATTTTTAATTCCGTTAGATGCTATCAAAATTGAGCTCAGATCAACAATTTAGGCTCCAGTGGTCATCAAAGGTAAAAAATGCAGTCTTTGGTATAATTTGTTTTCCTGAATAACTTGTTATCTAAAAAGGATAGAACATTGATTTTAGAACAATCGCGTTTTTCTCGTCGATGCGCTTTTACAAATATACTTGGTAACCTGGTAAGGTCAATTTCAAAATTTGACCTCAGGTCAAGGTCATTTGGTGACACATGTAGGTCATGATGCATATGGAGCGATACGGCCAGACTATATGGACACAAATGTGTCAATCGCTAGTCTCTATCTCTTTCCTATCAAGAGTTATTAGCAAATAATTGCTGATGACCTCAGATGACCTCAGATGACCTTGTAGAGATCTTTTAGAAACAAGCGCACTTAGAGTCATTCAGAATGAGCTAAAATATAATGACTGAAAGACATTAGCCTGATCAAACGTTTTTTTTTTTAGGAATCATTTGTTTATTTTCCCATTCACTATGATGGGAAGTTGGAAAAATTGAACCTGACTTACCCCGCGCCCCACTGGGCCCTTCTGCATTTCCTTCGCCCGAACTGGGGGGTGTTTTGAACACCCCCCTCTAACTGGCTTCCCCATGGCACGTAGACAAAAAAAACACCGTTCGAACCGTTATCAAAATCATTTCGAAACTATTTCACAATTTTTTCGCCATGTCAAAAACTCAGGTTCACCAGAGTCATCGAAGCTCAAATTTTTCCAGTTTTTAGGACATCACTCCAGAAACCCCAATATCTATGAAACTATGCTATCTAGAAAACAAACGTTCAAAAGATAATCCGCTTAGCCAATGAAATTTGGCAATCGCACCCAGCCACTCAAAATTGACCTCAGGTTCATAGTTTAAGGTAACTAGAGGTCATTAAGTTCCAAAAGCTGATTTTTTCAAAAAAAATACTTTCGCGAATAACTTCTTCCCTAACAAAGATAACACAGCATACCTGTTTACGCCATCGTGTTTTTTTCTTGTCAAGGCGTTTTAAAAATATGTAAAAATTTTATCAGGTGTTAGGTCAACTTAAAAAATTACCTCAGGTCAAGGTCACAAGTGTGTCCCAAGTAAGGTCACATGTTGGCAAATCAGTAGATGTGTCTTGAGAGTAAACAACACCGGTGGTAGAGTCGCAGTTCTATATCTTCATTATGGCCAGAGGTATTGAAGAAAAAGGGTGGTTGTGACCTCGGATGACCTCAGTGACCCTCGTAAGGTTTTCCCTGAGGCAGCTGCACTGGGATCATACATAATATCATATAATAACATCATTCCCAGAAGGAAAAGGCTGATATCTTCGAGCAACAGAAAGCCACTTTTAATATTTCTCCATTGACTTATAATGGGATATCGCAAAAATTGACCCGACCTAAGGCCCCCGATACCAAAATCCGAGATAAACATTTTGTAGATACTGAATGACTTAAATGTAATCGTAAAAAGTTTTGATATCAATCCTTTAGAAGAAACTGTAGTTTCATGGCGAGCGCGAGCGCGGAAACCGTTGTAGGTAGGGTCACTTGTATATCTCGGTCCTGGTGAACCTGACCTGACCTGACACCGAAAATTTGAATTTTCGCAAAATGTCCCCGGAAAGATCAGTGATTAGTTAATGCCATTTTGGCGGCGCTAACGCGCCGCCGTTTTTTTCGTTATTCTTGAAAAAACATGAGGTGTTTCAAACACCCCCCGAGTGGAAGCGCGGGTTAAAATCAACCGATGGCAAAATCGAGATATACCACCGGTAAGGTACTTATGATATAATGAAATCCTGCAAGTCTTATAATACTTTCAAGACAAAAATCTGTATGCTTTGACACAATCACATTAAAAAGCAATGTCACTTAAAGGGGAGTGTGCCCTACTCTTTTGAAATGTCAAATTCTATTTTTATTACGGTAAGAAGCTACTGCTTTGATTATGTTGTAACGATTAAATTCACGTCCTGAGCCCCTATTAGTTGAATTTTTACTTATTTTCTGTTTTTGAAATTTGTTTTTGGGTTTCAAATACTCAGAAAACGATCGTCCACTATAAACAGAGTAGCGAAAATGTTTACCTATAAATGGCGCAGTTTCTGGCCAAGAGCTAACAATATATATGCTAGCGTGTAATTTAAGAGCAATGCTTCTAGTGCGAAAGCTCTCTGGCGACTATTGAATAATTATCTTCTGCCAGAAAGTGTGATTTGGCGACTTTGGAATATCTCAGCACCTAAATGTATTCGGGAAAATGAAGTAACTGGCTAAATTCAGAAAAATATGTTCTACTTATCTGATGTTCAAACAACTCACATGACCATATGTGAGTGGCCATCAGCTCCCTTTTAAAGTAAGCCTGGTGACCTGACCTCAGATGAACTGAAATCAAAATTTTACAAAGTGTGAACAATTGATATTTAAAACAAAATGTGAATGACGCGTGTTCCGTCAAAATTTAGAAAAAAATCGTCGCAGCAGAGGCGGCTCCAGGGACATGTTTTTGGGTGTTCGCTACGAATGCGGTTGTGCGCCGCATACTTCCTTCGTAGTTTGCGGTGGAATAAAAGCGTCAGAAGCTAAGTCCCTGTTTTAAACATCATACATAATTGGATTATACATATTTTGGGGCAGAGGCGCACTCAGGTACATAAAATGGGAGGCGATATCCTCCGTCAATTTAGGCCCAACTTCAAATAAGCGAGATGATAAAAAGCGTTCCGCACATGGTGCCCCCCGCGTTGTTTACCTGCATCCGCCTATGAACAATTTGTTACATTTAACAAATTACAGCATCAAATCCCACATGTGACGTTCCCACGTCCCAAACACTCAGAAAAAGCACATATTTTGTTTCCGAAAATCCCCCTATTTTTATCCTTGAGTACGCCTATGACTTTTTATTTGTTTACTTGTCCCTTTCACACATTGACGAACATGACATTAGAATCTCAAAAACAATTTTGTCATGAAAGTCGGTCGAATCACATGGCCACAATGACCTTAAAAAAAAACATATTTTCGTATTTTTTGCCCCCTGGCCCCCGTTTGTGAACAAAAAGGCAATCTCGGGTTAAAAAAAAATGGTCACGACGATTCGAATGGTGTTCGTCCCATCAAAATCAGCCGAGCGGTTCTAGAGATCTCTGGGGGGGGGGGGCAGGATCTGCCCCCCCCACGCAGGTTAGCGTAATTCTGGCCGCCCGTAGGGAATAGGGTTAAAACATTTCGCGCAATATGAGTCTTTAAATCATCACACCAGCTAAGATAATGACAATGATTAGGCTAGTAGTATGATATACATTTTTGGCTAGACTAGTGATAAATACTCGAGTAACCAGCATATAGTAGGCTAAATGAGAATTAACATTTTCTGGTCATCGTCTGGGTCAAACTCCAGCACGTTCAAATATCGAGTATCGTTTATAGCTAGCTACGGGAAGGTACGGTATCACTTGAGGTTGGGGGAGGAGCAATTAATGGCGCGGGTAGAGAATCGCGAATAAGGAGGCTCACACCTCAAACACACAAAATGTCTAAATTGAGCAAAACTTGGAAGGTTCATCTCTCTGATATTTTAAAGGGAAAATCTAACAAACAACGCCAATGGACTTACTTTTACATACAACAGGGAAGTTTTTAATCGCTCTTCATTTTATAAATCCAGCTATCAATGCATAACACAAGCGGACTTTTTTTAAATAATAATTATTGTGATGGGACTATTGCTGTCTCCGCAACTACTACGCACCCTACCATACCATCGAACCAACCCTCCATGGACAATACGGTCCCGACTATGAGGAGTGGTACCCACCATGTGTCTTTTGACCAGTTTGGAGGACCAGACCAAACGGGGGCCCGCGGTTCTTCTCGGAGCCCCGGCCCTTGTGGCAGGTATGGGGAATTCGAAGCATACCGAGATCGCAAGTTGAATCGTGCTGGCCAATTCCACAATTTTCATAACATGTGCAGGTTTCACAAATCTTGCGAACGTATCCGATTAGAACGTAAGAACGGCTGTACTGTAGCGCACCGGTTCCCATACGGCATTTCTCGCGCGACTTCTGACTCCTCGGGAAGCTTCTGGCTCAACACGACGGGGTGCGTTTTACTTTGCGCAGACTTGGGGGGTACGCTGTTCAGCTTCGGCTTCAGGCGGCGGACAGGCTTACGGATTTCTCGGTGGACCATGTTCCGATTCTTGGCATCAGTCTTGGGGGATCATCACTCATTCCCTCAGTAAAATAATCATCTGGTTGATGTAATTGTATATCCCCGTTGCCCTCAAATTATAGAAAAGGTAGGCACATCTATATTATGATGACACCGTGTCATTGATCATCGCAAAAAATACATTGCTAGCCGGACTGATGTATATGTTACAGGCAATGTGTAGAATCAGGCATTCCATAGAATCCCTAGGGATTCTATAGAATGCCTGATCGGCCAGGCATTCTATAGAATGCCTGGGCTGAAATAATAATACGGAAATGCCTCCCTCGAAGACTAGGTTTCAGGGCGACTGTGCCTCAGTTAACGGGGATTATAATCCTTTCACCGGGATTCTTTAGTAGGGAGGGAGATGCCTTGATCACGGATTGGTTCGGCTGAAAGCCAGCAGTCTTATGTCTTTATTAAAACACATCTAACATCCGCTATATGCTACTTTGGGACTTGTTTGGGGCGGTTTTTTGTTCATGGATCAAATAACTACAAGCCATTACATTTACTCGACCAGTTAACAGGGTATAACTGGTCACACGCCACCTTTTTCGGGGCAGCGTCCGGAAGCGGGACGCTCTGGGTAATGGCTAGTTGGCTAAACAGGTTCTTTCTGTTAAAATATGTTCCAAAATAAAAGCGTCAAGTTAAGCTGGGAAGCATTTACGTGCCATTGGGCCTGTGTCCCTATGGTGAATAATGGAACATGGCAAGGCTTCAGCTTTTTAATTTGGTGGGTTCACTTACGACTTCCGTCCGATCGACCCTTAACCCCTAATCCGGGGCTAATCATGGTGGATATTATTTATTTGGGCTGGAGGTTTGGGTGCCAACCTAGTATACTGTATAGACGTATGTCACCATTAGTTGGGTATTTTCTTTCGCTATGAAAGGCTTCTTTGAAATAACTTGCCAAGGTATGGTTTGGCAGTCTTGGGATGAACACACTTGCGGAAAGATTAAATTAAACTTTGCTTTCGAGGCCTGCTAGTAATGGCGGACCTGTAACGCTTATGCAGTTCTAGGTTTTATTCGGCCGACTTCGGAACGGAGGCTCTTTACCTCACAACCGCACGTGATTTAACCACCGCGGACCGCATTAATTTCATTCGCTGTAGCTCCGCACGTAATCTTGACAGTATATTTATGAGGGGTTAGTTTATTCTACTAGCCCAAGGAGATTGCCAATTTTCGAATTCCAACTTCATGATTCGTGACCTTATATATGTTATCCTTTTCTTTTTTCAAGGTCATTTTAGCGATACAGGGGAGTCCCGTAGTATCAATTCTTGTTACATGTAAAGTTTCCGAGTGTTTGACGTTCAGGAGCAAATGCAAAGGTGTTTCCTGGTGACAGGTGTATCTTCTTCTGAGATTGTGACCTCGACTGACCTTTTCTGAGGTTAACCGAGGCCACTGACTTCCAATGACCTCCGATGATTTTTTTGCTTTTGGGCGCCTTTAGGTCAGTTTTTGACGCTGATTTCACATCTTGAAGCCATTTGACATAATTATTTGTTTCACTGGGATTATGTGCTTCCAAAGGTCAACCGAGGTCACTTATCTCAGATGACCTTTTAAGAATTTGGCAGTTTTAAGTCGTTTTGTGACGGCTTCGATTCAAATTTATGTTATTAAGCATACTTAGATGTTCCTCTACCATTTTGGTTCGATCAGTAATCAATTTTCACACATTAACGAATTGTGACATATTGGTCTTTGACATGACCTCAGAGGTCACCTGTTGATTCTGGACCTTAAGATCATATGTCAATGGCTTACCCTCATCACAAGCAACACGCTCGTTTATTCATCGAAGCTCTAGCTCAATTAGGAGCGAAAAGCCAAGTGTGGGGGGTCTGTATCTGTATCTGTATCTGTCCTTGTCTTCCTTTTTCTATGATTACTTCCTCATTTTCGGTGAACCACAAGAATTTGGGTTAAATATGCAATCAATCCACAACCGTCGCAGATCAAAACTAGTTTAGCTCAATTGGCGGGGGAGTGATAAGCGTAATCTTCATGGAATGACAAACCCGGCCGGGAATGTGAATGATCAGTGGCAGACAGTTCGCTATAAAAGGAGCTCGGTTCCGATGTATCGATATCAGTGCACTAGCCGATCAGTTCGGAGCCACATCTCATCATGAAGACCGTGAGTATTCCTGGGCTGGATCAGCTACATTGGTATAGCTTATAATACCAGTAAAACGCCTTTTTGGGCGATGACCGAGCGGGTGAGCTCTGTATTACATTTTTCATGATCTCCTTTCACGAATCCACCAAAAGGAAGGGAGTGCACGTCCTGAGCACTGCATGCCTCATCGTATAAATAAATGCCGTTTATCAAAATTATAACTATGGAAGGCTTCGCTGGCGCAAGTTACGCCGAATAAAACTACGAATAGTTACTTTGAACACTAAGTTAAATTATAACTTTTTGATGTGCATATTTTTGCTGAAATTAAATTGATTTGAAGCGCCTATTCAATGGTGCAAGCCCTATCCCAATCGGGACAGTGGTTGCAAAGTTATCACGTTTGGAAGAGCGTCTGCATGGCCGTGTCGGGCCGGGTCGGACCGTGTCGGGCCGGGTCGGGCCGTGTCGGGCCGAGTCGGACCGTGTCGGGCCATGTCGGGCCGAGTCGGACCGTGTCGGGCCATGTCGGGCCCGGTCGAAAGTCAATGTGTCTAGGAAGTTGACGAGAAATATCACAGGTGATTTGCACACGCTCGGTAACAATATAATTTAATTGAATCGATAACAAGACTGAACAAAGGGGTCTGACTTCTACCAAAGCAACAGTAACTTATGCTCTTTTTCAGTTATGCATATCGTTTATGTCATTTTTAATATCACTACATCATTTCCTTTTTTATGAATTAAGTCTGAATGTTTGTTATTGGATCGCTTTCCGCGTTAAGTGACCGCGCGCTAAAGTTAGCAGAGCTTGTTGCACAGGTCCTAGACTCACGCACCGATCTGCGCATTTATGTTGCCGGCATATATTTAGCGACGGAAGTTTTACCGTGCCCGGACAACAACTTGGACACGTCTGTCCCCGCTCACTGATTATCAGCCTCGTCTTGAGTGCGACTGCTGCCCGATACCGGTCGCAGGCCATCCCAGGCAGGGCAATAGCGAGCGCTGAACGACTCGAACCGAGCGACGTCTGCTCGGCTGCACAGCCGGGATAGGGTCAGAAATTCCAGCGTCTCTCCCANCGCACGGCTCCAGTGCGGTGACAGTGGGACTCGGTGACGGTCACCAGAGGGAGGTGGTGACTGGAGGTGCTTCGTGAGTAGACGGCGTGCCAACGGCACAGACTGCTGGTTTTTATTGTTGTTGTTGTTGTTGTTGTTGTTGAAATTGTTGACGAGTTGTCTTTGCTGTTTTCGGCTATAGAGCTCCTGTCCAGACGTTGTTATTCCCAAATAAATTCGATTTAAATAATTTACTCATATAAATACCATGATGTTCATTGCTTAGAAACCTTCGATTTGACACATTCTTGTGCATGTGTCGATCAAAATCTAATGATTCGTCATGCCCGGGGCGTCGTTTCGCTGCCTTTGAAATACATTCATCATTGTGTTATCTGTTAGTTTGATAATCATATGCCGTTCAATTCCACACCACGCGATGGAATAATAGTGACCGATTACCCATGTAGGCGCATTGTATCGGAGTTGCATGTCTAGTATCCTGTGCCCATCACACCTGGTTGATATCCATGGAGAGGCGAGGCGTTCGAACCACGTCTTATCACCCACCGCCGCCTCCGTTATTACCATATCTCTAGAGCCGTTCTGGCCAATACTGTCGGCACGTGAGGATACCTGACGGTTTCCAAGTCACGCGAACCACCTCTTCCCTTGTTCCCGCGCCTAACCCACCTAGTTACATCCCACAGAAGCGCCTCTTGTCTCTGAGGCGAGCATGGCCGGCCTCTCACGCGAGCAGACCCTCCTCTCGCCTCCCCTGTCCTGCAGAGGGGCCCTGCTGGGAGTGGGCCTCCCCGTCCTTCATGCCTCACAGGCTGCCTCAGTATTCTCAGTCGTGCTCCGTATCAGTGCCGTACCAGGCTGTGTCTTCGTACCGTCAGCGGCCAGAGCTAACTAGCTGCTATTTATTCCGTGACCGATTGCCTCCGTGTCCTCTAAATGACGCCCTCTGACTAAGTACCGTCCGTCCAGCTAGCTACGGTCCATGTCTGTCAATCAATTCTGCAAAGCCCTGGTTAACTACTTACCATAATGCCGCCGTGCTTCGAGCCAAGTGCAGCCTCCGGAGTATGCCCGTCCTGTCCTCTGAGTAGGTACCGTACTGTCAAGCACACGTAGGTATACCGTCATCTCCCTGCTGAAGATAAGGTTACCAGTCTGTCCGCTGAGTACGGTACAACGTCGCTGTCCCGCTAAGGTAAGGTACCGTACCTGTCCCGACCTAGTAAGGACTTAACCGATCCTCGTAACACGCTGAGACCGGAGTGTACTTAGTCCTGATAACGCATGGCCAGAAATAGGTGCCGTCCTATTTTCGCCTTAGAGTAGGTGCCGTCCTGTGCGCTAGTAGTGTGACCGCTGTCCACCCGCTAGCCAGATAGGTACCGTCCCTCCGCTTGGTAGTACGCAGGTCCCTGTTTCCCGCTAAGTTAGGTGTACGCCGTCCTGTCCGCTGAGTACGGTAGGCGTCCTGTACCGCTGAGTAGGTCGTACGCTGTCCTGCTTAGTGTACGATACGTTGACCCACTGTCTTTCGCTGAAGTTGTCTTGGTACCGTCCTGTCGGGCTGAGTAGGTACCAGGTCCTGTCCGCTGAGTAGGATACGATCCTTGTCCGCTGAGGTACCAGGTACCCGATCCTCTACACGCTGAGTAGGTACCGAGTCTTTAGCTCCGCTGAGTAGGCTAACCCGTCCTGTCTCGCTGATGTAAAGGTACCAGTCCTGTCCGTATGAGTAGGTTACCGTCCTGTCCGCTGAGTGCCATCCTGTCCGCTGAGTAGAGTGCGAGCCTGCTTCCTGTTCCGAAGTATTTAAGGGTACCGTTCTGATTCTCGCTAGTAAGTTACGGTCTCGTCCTGTCTCCGCTGAGTAGGTACTGAGTCCTGTCCAGCTGACGTAAGGTACCGTCCTGTCCGCTGCAGTGCCGTCCTCGTACCGGGCTGTAGATAAGGTCACCCGTCCGCCTCTGTCGCTGAGTAGGTATCCGAGATCACTGCCCCTGAGTAGGTACCGTCCTGTCCCTGAGTAGCGTACCGTCCTGTCCCGCTGAGTAGGTACCGTCCTGTCCGCTGAGTAGGTACCGTCCTGTCCGCTGAGTAGCGCTACCGTAACCGTTTGTCCGCTGAAGAGGTAAGTTGTACCCGTCCTGTCAGCTGCAGGTAGACGATAACTGATTGTTCCAATGTCATTCAGTTCTGGGAAGTACGAGGCCGTCCTTCAGTCCGCTGAGCTAGGAGGTTACCGGTCCTGTCCGCTGAGTAGGTTACCGTCCCTGTCCGCTTGCAAGTGGGTACCGTCCAATGCTCCATTGTAGCTATGGTTAGTACCAGCCTGATCACTGTCCCAGTTATGAGGTTAAGGTAACCGCTCCTGTCCGCTGCACGTAGGTTGCCCCGGTCTGTCAAAGCCCTGTGTAGGGAGTACTGGGGTGCCATATGCACTCTTAATTGTCCACCTTCGTTCCGACCTGAATAGTGTACCGGTCCTGTCCGCTGAGTAGCGTACCCCTTAAAGTCCTGTCCGCTGAGTAGGTACCGTCCCTGTCCGCTGAGTGGGTACCGTCACTGTCCGCTGAGTTTAGGTACCGTCCTGTCCGCTGAAGTAGGTCCGTCCTGTTTTCCGCTGAGTAGGTCCCGTCCTGTCCGCTGAGTGGTACCGTCTGTAACCGCTGAGAATAGGCTACCGTCCTGTCCGCTGAGTAGGTACGTCCTGTCGCGGCTGAGTGGTACGTCCTGTCCCGCTGAGTAGGTTCCGTCCTGTCCGCTGAGTAGGTACCGTCTGTCCGTCAGTAGGTTTACCCTCGTCCTGATCCGCTGAGTAGGTCACCGAATCCTTCCGCTGAGTAGGTCGTTCCTGTCCGCTGAGTAGGGTTACCGTCGCTGTCACGACTAAGTAGGTACCAAAGTCCATGTCCCGCTGACGTAGGTGTACGCGTCCTGATCGCTGAGTAGGTACAGGTCCGTGTCCCGCTGAGTAAGGTACACGTCACTGTCCGCTGAGTAGGTACCGTCCCTGTCCGCCTGAGTAGGTACACGGTCCTGATCCGGTCTGAGTAGGTACCGTCCTGTCCGCTGAGTAGGTACCGTCCTGTCCGCTGAGTAGGTACCGTCCTGTCCGCTGAAGTAGGTACCGTCCTGTCCGCTGAGTAGGTACCGTCCTGTCCGCTGAGTAGGTACCGTCCTGTCCGCTGAGTAGGTACCGTCCTGTCGCTGAAGTAGTAACCCGTGTTAAGCGTCCTGTCGCTGAGGTAGGTACCCTGTCTGTCGCTGAGTAGGTATCCCCGCCTCACATGCGTCCGCTGTGTTCATGGGATGGCTACCAGGCTCCTTTGTCCGCTGAGTGAAGTTGTAAGTCCTTAGTGGTCATAGTCTTCGTCTGAGTATTGTACCTGTCGTCCTAGATCCGACCTGATGTATGGTAACCGTCCTGTCCGCTGAGTAGGTACCGTCCTGTCCGCTGAGTAGGTACCGTCCTGTCCGCTAAGCAGACCAGATTTGACCTGCCGCCGATCTTGTCAGCCGACCCCACTTGTGACCGGCGCTTCCTCGCTCGGCACCGTCGACCCCAGTGTTCACCAGTGGTGCGACTCCTCCACCATCCACCGCTGTGGTGCCGGCCAGTTTTGGTGACGGATGACCTGGCTGCTCTCGGCCAAAGTAGCCGGCAGCCGCACCTGTAAAGGCTACCTGGCTGCTCTCTGGTAGCCGGCAGCCGTACCTGTGAAGGCTACCTGGCTGCTCTCGGGTTGCAGACCGCCTTACTTGTAAAGGCTACCTTGCCGTTCTTCGCCAAAGTAGCCGGCCGCCGCACCTGAGACGGGCGGCGACTTGATGAGGATCAGGCGAGCCGCTGCAGTAACGACGAGACGGCGGCGGAGTGTTGAAGGGGGTGCGCTGTGGGACCACGGGCTGAGCCGCAGAATGCTGTTGCTGTGAATAAGCTAGCAGCCTGAAGTATGTGACCTCTGTCATAAGCATAATGCTCGGTTTCCTTCAGGTATATATATATTATGTAAGTAACAGGGAAAACCCGTCATTGGTCATAGCTGTGATTTTTTGTATTTATAATATTTTATTAACAGAAAATTTTATACACAACAAAAAGCAATAGTGGATTGGCGCAAAAGCACTGCACTGCACAGCGCAAGCACTGAATACAGACATCGTCAAAAATCTCTTTGGCGCTAGCGTTTTATGTAACTCCTATTCAGGCTCTCAGCCGTATATTTTGCTCAGTAATGCCTGCCAGCTGACTGTTTACGCAGCCACACTCCCCCGCTGAATGCGGCCGGACACCCTCCCGCGCCGTACCGACATCTCTGGACCCCGTCTGAAGCCCGTCTAATGTCCACTCATTAGCCCCGTCAGACCCGGGACCCGGTGATGCATGCCCGTATACATACTGATCACCATGAATTATTGATATCGACCAATTACCACGTGCCCGCGACAAGTGTGCGCTCGTCGCCGGCTCTCTCGGCACACAGCTCATCTTACTATGCGCCTGTTCACCGTGCAAATGTGCGCCTGAATGCGTCCGCCCGGACCAATCAGCGCACATTATCCGAAAGTGACGCCGGTGTAAGCGATATTACGAACCTGCCGATGCTGTGTGATCCGTCTTCGCACCCTTTTTGGCCGAGCTGCGCGGAGGCTGATTGCGCCCTGTTGGCTGCTGATGGATAGCCCGCTCGTCGGGCGTTCTGCCCCTAATTATGCCCCCGGGCGACCCGGTGCACCCCTGCCCCGTGTATGTGTGTGCGGGACCGGGCACCCTCCGGGCGTCACTCAGCGCTTCTGCCGCCCTCTCGACTCCAGCTGCCGGTCTGAGAGACGGACGGGAACACTGATTACTGCTGTCTGAAGGGTAGCGATTCAAACGGAGCACGACTGAGATGCTGCGCTGCATTAAACAGAACCACTGGTCGTAATGAGCGCCTTGAGGAGACAGTCATGCTCCGGGAATTGCTGATCCCCAGATCAAATGGTAAAAACGAATTCGTTGTCAGCAGAGTACGCGTTACAAATATGCGGTATTTTTGTTGTTTTTCCAAACTGGTCTCAAGCGAAGGGGTACCATATAGCATAACTTTAAAATGAGGTCGCAAAACGTTCCTTATTTTGTAATCAGAAACTTAAGTCTTCTCTGCTTCTTTCGTTTGTCAAAACTTCGCAAGCCCATGTTTACATTTTTACGGGACGACCTGGATGCAACACAATGTATGGCTTGTCTCCTGGCAGAGTTTCCGCCCACGTCTCAAATCACACGCTGTCAGGTTCGTTTCAGCTCTCTCGACCCTCTATGTCTGCCGTCACTGTATGGCGGAGATAACGTCTGGAACAGGTGGCGCACCGCTGCGATCCGTATTTGGGCTTTATCTGAGCGAGTCCAGGTGCAGCCCTCTCTGCCGCTCCGCTCCGGAGTCCCCGGCCGCTACGGCAATCCGGACCGAATCGATCTCAGAGAGAGAGAGAGAATCGCAGGCCTTTGGAACGACCGGCGAGAGCGCGGCCGCGACTTTTCTTTTATCGGCTGCAATACCATCTGTGGCCGCGGCGATAGGCCATTGCTACACGGGCTTACGTCGGAGGTTATTTGAAAGTTCGCGGCTTGCGGTGCCGCCGCCTGCTGGGCCATGGATGCTCCGTCGTTTTTGTGGTCGCGCATCGCATTGTGCTCTCTTTTATCGGCGCTTGGAGGTCCGGTTGAATAACCGGTAATTTCCAATCTCGCTTTTGATTGGAGGCTCAAAAGGTAATAGGTCGCCTGTCTGCGGGGCTTTTAATCAGATATCGGGTAATAGGCGAGCTGCCTGGCTCTCAGCGGTGCGGCGGCGACCCGGCAGGCGAGGAAGGTCGGCCTGGGTCAGCCGGGGCGACCTCGGCCGCCGGGCGCTGATCACCCGATGAAAGTGACGTTAATCGGCCTACCTTGGGACACGCGGCGCCGGCGGTAGATCACCAGGCAACCGGCCGCCATCTCAATCGATAGGGCGCGAGAAAAACGCGGCGGGGCGGCGGGGCGGCGGGGCGACGTGTCGGCGGGTCGGTGGGTCTCCTGGCCGACCCCGGAGGCCCACCGGGCGACACGCGCGGCAAAAACGACCCCGGGTCCGTGATAATTAGCACGTCAATGGCGCCGTCGGCCGCTCCAGAGCCGGCTGAACGGCCGAGCGCCGTCTCTAATCGCCGCGCCGGCATCGGCTCTGCGTATCGTTAGTATGCAAACGGAGGTGTGCGGCGCCGAGTGAGAACTGGGTTAGTGACGGCGCCCACCCGTGTGCAGGTCGGCTCCTTTCAGATCGGCCGCCTTCTGCTCTCCGCTGCCGCTCTCCGGGGTCGGGCCGGCCGCGACTCGCCAGGTGTAGGTGGGGCGATGAGTGTGATGTGTGTGGAGTATGTGCGCCAGGACGTGCTATCGGCCGGGTGGGGCGGCCGCAGCTGTCGTAGCGGTGCCGGGACGGGCGATTGACCGGTGAGGAGACGGCTGATACAGTTCAGCCCACGCTGCCGGCTCCTGTTGGGACCACTGAGCTCTCGCCAGCCGTCAGCTCTCCTGTGTGGGACGCCGTCGCTGTCGGAGGCCACCCCGCTGCAGAGTAAATACCGGCGCGGCGGCTGGCCTGGGATGAAGTCGCTGCGGCGGCCTTCGCCGGTAAAAAGCCGCTCCTCAGCCCGGTATATCGCTCCGAGAGCCGACGGTGGGCGGGAGGGAATGATGCACGGCTGATCACCCGACCGATAAACCGGCGATTGGGAGCGGCGCGCGCCGTCTTATACGGAGTTATGGCCGGCCGGGAGCTATGCGTATTGAAAGAGGCATTATTATGGCCCGGTTAAGTGGTAGGTGCAGGAGCTGTGAACGAGAACGCTACAGTGGCACCGGCCGTGAGGAAGAATAGATGATCGATTGCCAGATAAAGAGAGATCATGCACGAGGGAAAAAGTGACAGTGGGAAGATAGAGAGGCGAATGAAAGGAGATACGCATCGGCTGATGGGAGACTAAACGCCGGACAAAAACGAACGGGAGCACCCAGCGTCCCTCGTGCTGACCCAGTGCTGCTGACTGAAGGTCTCCGGCCACCGGTCCGATCCGGGGCTATTCCACCGGCCAGGGACGGCTGGTGCCCCGGCTGAATGCCAATTGTTCCCGACTGGCTCTCAGAACCTTCATAAATCGAGTTTGTTACCCCGTCTGCTGCGGCGGAGCGCCATGAGGCGGGCCCAGGGCGCGGCCGCCCCCCAGCGGCGGGTCGGCGCCGCGGCCCGGCCCGCCCGGCCCGCCCGGGGCCGCCAGGGGTCGTCACCAGTCGTTTGATCGGCGCATTACGTCGGGTGGCCGGGGTCGCGGCCGGCGCCTCTTTGTGTGCCTGGTTTATGGAAAGGCGCCGCTGAATGGCCGGCTGAGCGGAGCCTGAACGCCGGCACAGCTTCAGAGCTGCTATTGCGACCGGTCGGAGGGACGAGAGGCCGATCCAGCGGGCAGGGTGTGGCCCGGAACTGGAGTAGGCTGTACCCCAGCCTGATGACTTGGTGCCCTCTGATCTGGTGCCACTCTGATCTGGTGCCCCTCTGACCTGGTGCCACTCTGACATGCCGGACAGGGTGTGGCCCCTGACCCATGATTGAGTGTCCCCAGCATGGTGGCTTGTTTGGCGTCCTCTGACCTGGTGAGTTGGTGCTCCTTCAACCTGCTTGACAGGATGCGGCGTATGACCTGGTGACGAGTAGACCTGTAGATCCCTGACATGCTGCCCGTTGACCTAGAGACCGTGCGCCCCTCCGACTAGACTCCTGACCCGTGTCTGACCTGGCGAGTGACAAGGACTTTCTTCTAGCAGCGTAATGACAGTCCGCGCCTGTGCTCTGATATGATGTACGAGCTCGATCGGCCGACCGCCTCGATGGCCTCACGAATCATGGTCGCCGGACGATATATGTGCCGCCTGGCGGACCGACGGACGATGCCGCCTCCTTTCACCTGACATCGGCGTGACCCGACATTGTGCCGTGGCGCACGTGACGTACGGTGTCCTGTCGGCCGGAATCGAGCGAGCGTTAAGTATAGGCTCGCCGGCGCTATAATTATTCCACGCTCCGCTGTCATTGTCACGACGGGTTGACCTTAGCAGCCCGTCCGTTTCACCGACCCACTATCGCGTAATGGTGGCCATACTCGTTTCATCATGTCACCTGCAGAGACAATTACCCCGTGCAATGGCCGCGATTGGTTCCAGGGCACGCTGGATATATTTTCTCACACCTGATCAGCGTCTGATATCTAAGGCTCCAGCCGAGCCGAATCTCAGCGTCCTCGCCTGACCTTATTCGATAAATCCACTTAGCAGCCATACCAGCGGTGTAATGACGCCATTACCGGAGCCGTCCCGCCGTATGTTCTACATGCCATGAGCGCCGCTGCCTGGCGTCGGAGGGACGATGGAGATGATGTCTCCAGCCGTCCGATCAGTCGCCGTTAGAGAGGTGCCGACAGCGGCGGCCCGGCCAGCGCGGCACGACCGACCCCGCTCGACACAGCACGAGACGGCCGATTTCAATACAGAAGTCACGGTGGCAGCCGGCGCAGGAGGCCGGCGAGATGGGTGCCGGGTCACTCCGCGGCCTTGGCTTGATCCGGCAACTGTAACTCGCACTCCAGGGGTCTGAGACTACGTCTGAGTCTGAGGGCCGGAACCGATCGGAGTTCTCAGGGAGGCTGTGTCGAACCACTGAACCAGCCTGGCTTGGCGCCAGGCTGGTTCAGTGGTTAGTGGCATGACATTTCATGTCAACAGTTAGTGGAAGCAACCTATCTGGAATCTGGCGACATATTGGAGCGCTTTCAGGAGGCTGGCTTCTTGATGTTAGTTGAGTTTTCTGGCAAGAACAGCCTGTAAGCGTTACGTCCAGTCCAGCCCTGCAGCTTGCAGCTGACTGCTTCACTCAATTAGAAGTCCTCTCGATCAGCCTCCCTGCCACAGCAATTGGTCAGAACTTCAACTGACACTTAGAACGTAAGCAACTTCTGAGCTTTGAAGGTCTGCCGACGGTATCCCGGCCAGGAGTGACCATTCATTACCGCTGCCGCCGTTGGATTCCGTGAATGTGCCGACTTTATCGAGCTGTCGATTTTTGAACTCCGCTGCGGAGACTGGAGAACCTGCTGAGAGTGTAGAACACCGGCGGCCGCCGCCTTGCCGCCACTGACTGTCACTGTCGTACGTCTCCCTGCGCAGTGCGCATGGACCACCGGCTGCGGTGCTGCTGTTATTTAGTGCCCACCGACTGCCGCTCTGAGACGCTGCCTCCCCAGCGCCACAGGAAACGGTCACGCCCCACTGAGTGCCGGCTGTCAAAGCTGCTTTCTTCTGGCGCGCGCCACCGCTTCCGCCGCCGCCGCCGCCCCCGCCGCCCCCGCCGCCGCCCCCGCCCCCGCCGCCGCCGCCCCCGCTTCTCTCCCTTTCGACACAGCCTCCTGACGGCGGACCGACGGACTTTTTGCCGGCTGCTTCTCCGTCGGATCGTGAGATGATTTAGCGTTGAGCGGGTGGCTGTCCCTGCTTCGCTGGCCGCCGCTGTCTGTCCGTTCCGGTGGCGGCTCCACCGGCGGCGGTGATTTCGGGGAGATGATCCGGGCTTGCTCTATCCAAGCCGCCTCCCGTTTTTCTCCAGCACCCTCCCGTCTATATCCACCCTTCTGAGTTCCGCTGGACCACAAGCCGCTCCTCCCGCGGCCAATCGCCTAATGCCCCACCCAATCAATCCCTCAAAAACAATCTGCCACCGTGGCGGCGGCATCTGAGGCGGCTCTGGCGACCGAGGTGGGGGCGGTGGTGGCGGCCGTGACGGAGCCAATATTGCGTCGTTCCCGGCGGCTGTGGCGGCTGTGGCTAGCGCACCTGGCCCGGCCATCATTACCTCTGCCGTGGCGGCGCTCAGCGGCGCGCGGCGCACACTCCTTTCAGCGCCGGCCGCCGCTGATTAGACCGTTGTTCCTGCAGCGGCGCCGCGCCACGCCGCCCGCGCGCCGAGATTGAAGCCGCCGCGCTGATTACGCACCTGCCGATGACTGGCGCGCCGCTTCTGTCTCGGCTGGCGGCGGCGCGGCGGGATTGTAGCGATTACAGCTGGCCGCGTGTGCGTGGGCTCTGCGTGTCTGGACGTATGCCTCCTGCGTTTGCCCGGTGTGTCTCTGGCTCGCGGTCTTGTCGCTCTCCCGCTGCCACCGCTCTGCTCTACCGTGGTCACCACTCTGACCGTGAGACCCCACTGATAGCCGGTCCGGGTCGTTGCCATAACAACCCGGTTGTTGACTCGTGTTTGCCGCGCAGTCTTGAGTTTGGATGACTAAACACACTGTGCGACAATCGGTGTGTCGCCTCGTATCCATGTGCACAAACAGAGCGGGTGTTTTGCTCGCGGTGGGAGATTCTGCGTCGGGCGGTGATTTCTGTGGGAGGATCTGTGGTGTGTCGGAAGCGGCTTCTTCCGATGGCTGCGCGCGCTGTGCATGTTCACCGTAGTGGAACACGCGCAGATGTCGTTTCACGCCAGATTTGCTGGGCTGCGCGTCGGGGTTTTTGTTTTCTCGCAGACTGTTTGTATGCCGAGGACGGGGAAGTGGCCCGGAGAGTAGATCAGGAGAAGCACAGCTGAAGGTCAAGAGAGGAATGATGACAGGAGCGGATCCAGAACATCGATTTAGGGGGATCGAGTTCTACGTCGTATAAGGTCAAAATGCGTCTGCCTCAGTTGCTGCTAGGTAAACGAGTGGCGTCTACTAAAGTCATTGTTTGACGACGAAGTTGCTATGAAAAGACAGTTGTTTATTTCGATCTCCAACCAATGTAGTAGGTAATTCAACTATTTTCGTACTTGTTCTCCTTTATCGATCTTGACAAACCATGACATCATCTGATCCTTACCTAGATTCACTGATGGACGTCGATATAAATGGTGTATCACGGTGAATCCCGTTGCAGATTATCCTGATACAAATACTTCAGCGGATTTGATCGTGAATGACCATCGGGTGCTGGACCGAGCTGGGCCAGTGATAGATGGTGCTATCCTTGCGATGTATTGTGGCGTGTAAAGTTCGTTGTTAGAGGGTGATCAATCTGACCGCTAACAGCCGTGAGCAGACCATCAGTCACAACATACGATACCTGGCGTATATTTCTCAGAGTTCAGCTGGGTCATTAACGGGGAGAACTGGTTTTGAGTGCCGGTTATCTATTGACATTTACTGACCGTGATTACCTCCATCCATTCATTGAAAACATTGTATTATTGCGCCATGCCTTATGCTCACCGGTGTCGATTTGTATACTTTTGGGAGGCCCCCCCCCCAATAATTTAATTAGGCCTATGGCGTTGCATGGTAAGAATCGAATTATAATCTATAAAGTAAGCATTGAGGTCCCCCCAATCATTTTCAGAAATCGACACTCCTGCTTATGCTTATGTTATACAGTGTGTTTGTGTATATTATCGTACAGTGTATATTAAAATAAATGCATTTTACAGCAACGCAATACTGTCAATTTTCGATACAATGTAACAGGTAGCAAGTGTCATGGCCGTCGAACAGATGACGTCATAGTCGCTGTGTACGTTCAGTCCCTGTGTACGAGTGACGTACGCCGTACGTCCCTCTCTGTCGAGTGACGTAAGGTGGTACGGCCCTCTCTGTCGAGTGACGTAAGACGGTACGACCCGTACTGTCGAGCAATGTGGTACGATGCACCACTCCGTCCAGGCCAGCGGCGCGCCAGTGCTGCTCTCTGTAGCTGTGATAAGCGCTGGCCGCTGATTGATTAGGTGCTAAACGAGACCGGGTGGCTCGCCGGGTGATTGGGTGACACGCCGAGCGTGTCTGTTTCCATTCAGTGCGTGATTAATTCGCCGCGCAAGTGCGTGTCACAACACACATGTGCGCGCTGCACCGTCACCGTCACCGTCACGTCACGGAGACCCACGCGTCGCCGCTCGCGCGCACCACCGGCCGTCGCTCACTGTCCCTCTGTTCGCAGATGCTGCACTCGGCGCAGGCGGCGTACGCGGCGCACGGCGGCGTCAACAACAACGCCCCGCTGCGGCCCGGCTCCGGCATCTACGACAACGTGGCGGCCAAACTGGCGCGGCGCCGCTCGCAGCCGTGGCTGGAGGCAGGAGGCGAGTCGCAGGCGTGGACGGCCGAGTCTGCCGGCCGCCGCGCCGCGCCGCCCAAGCCGCCGCTGCCGGAGCGGCCGCGCCATCTCCGGCTGCCGGCCCGGCCCGACCCGCATCGCGTCTACCCCGCCGGCGTGCCCATGGGAGTCGCGGCAGGCGTACCGGTCGGAGTCGGGGTGCCGCTCGGAGTGCCGCTCGGAGTGCCGCTCTCGGCACCGCAGCGGGGCGGGTACGGCGAGGTGCAGGAGCCGCCCCGCACCATCGCCGCCTCCTGGGCGCAGGAGCTGGCCAGCCGGGGTGGGCCGCCACCGTCAGTGCCGGCGCTTCAGCAGGCGTCTCCAGCAGCACTGCTCTTCGCCAGGTAAGTCTCCAGTCTCCTGTTCGGACCCGGTGTAAGGCTGCGCTCCAGTGCCGCTGCGCTGTCTTGGCTGGGTTTATGGACCGCTGCATGGTGAAGATTACACCCAATCTTCATCATCATTTCGCACTGAGTCGTAATTAGCTGTTAAGCATAGGTCGTCTTAGCGGCTCAGAGGCAGTGTTAAGAGCGGGAAGTGCTTCCGTCTTGGGAAGAAGCTATGCTGATCTCTGTCTCTGCCCTTATATCTGTCTCTACCTCATCTCCGTCTCTGGCTCCGTCCCTCTTTCTCGATTCCTCCGCCTTTCTCCACTCCGATCTCTGCCTTTGTCTCCGCCTCTCTCCGCTCCTTCTCGCTTTGTCTCCGCTCCTCTCCGCTCCGTCTCTGCCCTTTGTCTCCGCTCTCTCCGTCCCGTTCTCGCCTTTGTCTCCGCCTCTCTCCGCTCCGTCTCTGCCTTCTGTGCTCGCGACCTATTTTCCGCCGTTCTTGCCTCGTTGTTCCGCCTCTTTCTGCTCCGGTTCTCGTTCCTTGTCTCGGTGTGCTCTGTTCTTCTCCGCCTCTCTCCGATTCTGTACACCGGATAATTACATCCATGCTCTCATTCGTACCGACGCGACACAACTTCAGCAAGAAACAAAACCAGAAACAGACACACGCTTAACCAGCGACTCGGAATCGTCGGTTTCCGCGCATTACCACATCAACAGCTAGGCTGTCAGGCGAGAGCGGCAGACCCAGACACATCTCGTCACCGCACGAGCCAAGTAGAGGTGGGGCGGAGGGTCACCCCCCCCCTCTGTGGTAGGCCCGGTCGGGCCCTTTTGCGCGCGCTGCGTGCGCCGAAAGAAGGGCCTGTAGAGACAGCGCGAAGTCGCCGGGCACTAACATGGCTCGTTTGAGGAGTCGGAACCTTCGGTAAGACCACGCGAAGAGTGGATTTTCTTAGTAGTTGTAGAGCACTCTGAGGCCCTTGTTAGCGGCCTACCCCAGGACCCTCCTCTCGAAAAGACCGAGCGGCCCCTTGTAAACTTGTATGATTTAAAAGAAACACTGAGCGGCGTCAAGAGGGCCCGCTCCCCTGAACACGTCGACATGGGCTTCTAAGCCAGCACAGAAGGAGCCCCTGGGAAGGGTCGTATGGCTCCTGGGCAGTCGTAGGGCTCTAGGGTCAGGCTCGGAGGGCCTCCTGGAAGCAGAAGTCCGGACGGGCCCCTAAACACTGTCCTAGGTAGGCGAAACAAGCAGCCAGCGCATCCGTTACCAGGTCGAAGGGCTTCTGAAGCAGGTTGGAAGGCCCCTAGCTAGAGCCAATGCCCCTGTTATGGTCAGAGGGCCCCTGACCAGCCGAAAGGGCCCCTGGGCGCGTGTCAAGTAAGGCCCATGAATATGCGAAGATGGGCCACTCGCCAATAGGAGGGAGCAAACCTTTTCATCCGTTCTACTGGGCCCTTTCACACGGTTCGGGAATTAACTCCTTTCACCGCTCGGGGATGGGCCCTTTCAACGTCGGGAACGGCCCTTTTCGAGGCGCTCCTCCCTGGGCGAAATCCTGGCAACGTGCCTGGTAGAGTTCCTTTTTGAGGCGCCGTCCCCGGGACAAAATTCGCTACCGTACTGTTTCAGATGGCCTCCTGAGGATCCTGAGGTTTGTGTTTCGACTGGAACGGCTCCCGAGTTACGGCCAGCCGTTCCTATTTCAGCCAGGCTGTCAGACGTGTTGCTTAATTCACATCAAGCTCATCAAAGATTGAAGACAAAAGGGCGACATCAGCAAATATGGTGGCTGAAATTCGTAGGAGATTTTCATATTCCTTTTGGTATTTACTTTTTGGGAGGCCTCCCTGGACGAACTCCTGGCTACGTGCCTGCATCTCGCTATCTGGCTTCAGGAGCGGCAGGTTCACAGTTGCCTGGGTATGTCGACTCGCGGTGCTCAAGTGATTGCACGGTGCAGTATTCGGCGACGGTGCCGGTCCGCCTCATTAGACGCTGGGTTTCGACTGGAACAGCTTCCGAGAAGCGGCCAGCCGGCCTGTTTTTAGCCGCCGCTGTCAGAGTGTGTGCTTACTCGCATCGCTCGCCGCTCGAGCCACCAGCCGTGTACAAATGCAGAGTTAGATTTATCTCAGTGGGTTAATGGGAGCGAAATTAGGTCTGGGGCCGGTCGGACCGGAAGCACAGCCGAGCCTAGCAGCAGCCTTCATCGCCGCCGACCGGCCCCATCAGCCGTATGGCCAGCCGATGACCCGTGCAAACCCCCACCGGCTAATGGATCTGTCCCCGGGGGCAGATTCGTCTGATTTAATTAGTTGATTTGATGACGGGCCACTTCTGAGGCGCAGGCGCGCGGCCAGGCGCAGAAACGGGGGAACGCCGCTGAAACGGATGCTGGAGAGATGTCTCAGAGCTGATCTCGGCAGTCGGGGACACTTTGGACGTGCTGTAAGTTATGTCTCCTCCCCGGTCATCTGCCGCGCCCTCCTGTGATGTCCGCTGGAGGAGGAGATCCGTGCAGTAGCCCCGGTCTGCTGCTCGGCTGGCTATGCCCCTGGTCATCAGCGGCAAACCAATAGTGATGACACCGTCGTAAGTGGCGCCGGAGAGGGGAGCGATCGGTGACCAATGTCCGCTGCCTCGACTGTCGTCTCACCCCCACCCATCCCTCACCAGCCGGCCCCGCCCTGCTTCACCCGTCTCCGCCCGACTCCACCCGACTCTACCCGACTCTACCCGACTCTACCCGACTCTACCCGACTCTACCCGACTCTACCCGTCTCCGCCCGACTCTACCCGGCTCTACCCGACTCTACCCGGCTCTACCCGACTCTACCCGACTCTACCCGACTCCACCCGGCCTGCCTTGCACTATGCAGCAGAGCGGCCGGCGTCGCGACGTGCCGCGACTCTGCCGGATCGTCATCACCACACCGGCGCGGCCGGCCGGCCTGCCGGGCAGCCGGGCGGGCAGCCGTGATGCTCCGGTGGTGAGCAGCGGTGCGCGGGTTCCCAGGAGAAATTCCCGCTCCGTCTCCGGCTCACGTCGTGCGCTGCTGATGGCGGAGATTGTGTCGGTCCTGTCGCACACTACCGCCACCAGCGCGGCGCGGCGGAGTCGGGCCCGCAGTTAGAGGTTCACTCTCCTCCGGCGGACACACGCAGAGCGCACCAGAGCGCGGCTCATTGCAGGGTGATCTGTGCGCCGTCTTTGTCTGCCTCCCCGACCGGGCCGCGGTAAACGGGTGCTCCTAATTCACCACAATGGCCGGCCGGCGTCGCAATCGGCACTCGACAATGCAGCGCTCCCCCGGGCAGGGCGGCGCACACTGCGCTTAATTGAAACCGGCAGACTATCATAATATTTCTTTTCATTATTTCGGGTCGTAAATCTTGCGTGTCTGTCCCCCGGTCGTCGGCGGCGACGGGTGCAGTCACAGGGGCGCCGCGCGCGCCGCGAGCTCTGCCGGCGGCATTTTAATGCCCGTCCGTCGGTACCGACGACATGGCTCGGCAATTTGTGGCGCGTCGAGCGACGGGGGCGGCCGCTGTCAAAACTGGCCAATACCCGGCGATGAATGGTGCTAGAGGTGTGGGGCTGGCCGAGACGAGGGCCGATTTTTCGCCAGTTAATCAGAGGCGGGTGTTGGGCGTTAGGATGCTGTCTGTAGAGACGAGGGTCTGTCTGTGCAGACGCGGCGTAGCAGCTGATGAATCGTCGGTTTGTCGAGTTTAGTCGGTTTTAACTTTGTCTGGGGAGGTCCATGCACGGGTTTTATTGTCGAAAGTGAGAACGGATGGGACACATGATGTAAGTATCTGTGCACCTTTGCATACATGGATTTTATCGCGAATTAATGCACGTGCCTGCGTGAATGTCCAAGTCGGCAGACGTTGTATAAGGTACTGTGTTGTAAATGAAATTGAATTGCAGGCATGCGAGTTATGTGTCATGCTACGGAAGTATGCAGCTACATACAACGATACAATCAAGCCAGACGGTCATAACTTTATGCAACTTAAAACAATGTTTTATCTGCGTGCTATTTCTGTTAGATTGTCTTGTTCAAACCGTAAAAAGTTTACTTTTAAACTGGCAGAATGTTGATATCTAGTAGAAGCGAAAATGCCGACTAACAAAGTGCTGTTGAAATGCCAAACATGGCAGCACATCACACGATAAGTCGGCACGACGCTACACCGCATTCCAACACATCTGATACAATCACAGTTAGACATAAGTAGCACCACAGGCGGACAATGGACATTGGGACATGTATCTATGTCTGGCAAAACAACATCTTCACTACAGCATACTTCGCACCATTTTCGCAAGCCTTTACTGGGACGTGGGACACCCTGTCCCGGACAGGGTACCTAGTACCTACTACCTAGACAATATTATTTCGTTTGTAAATGCTGGTGAGACAGAGAATGGCCGGCCGGACACCTCTCAGTGACCTCTGACCGCTAGACAGAAGGCTCAGAAGTCAGAAGTGACCCGCAGCATACAGATGTCGCGTCTGGAAGTGTTCTGGCGTCTGAAATCAGTGCCCTGGCGTCTGTAATCAGTGTTCTGGCGTCTGGAATCAGTGCCCTGGCGTCTGTATCAGTGCCCTGGCGTCTGTAAGTGCCAGAACCAGTGGCGTCTGTAAGTGCCCTGGCGTCTAGAATCCAGTGTCCTGGCGTCTGGAAGAGTCCGTCTCTCTCTCTCTCTCCGACATCAGAGGGCGCCGGCGGCGTCTCGTGGTCGCCTGAGCCGGCAACATCAGCGACAGGCTCTCGGATCGCAGCGCCACGAGCACGCCGTGGATACAGTCGGTATCTCGGCTCGTCTCGGCTCGTCTCGGCTCGTCTCGGCTCGTCTCGGCTCGTCTCGGCTCGTCTCGGCTCGTCTGACACGAGCCGAATCGGAGACGGCCGAGCTTATGGGATGTGCCCGTGCCAGCGGCGGCGGCGGCGGGGCTCTCTGATCGCTCGAACCCATCTGTGGTCAGTGGCTGAATGCAACGCTTCTGTTGCCAAAACTAAGCCGTGAAAGCTTAGTTTTGGTCCGCCCCCGTGGCTCAGTGGGAGAGCGCTGGTCTTCTGACCTATCTCAGTAGTGGCAGCCTGGGTTCGAGTCCGCTTTCGGCGCTCGCTATTTGCTCCTGACTGGGATGGCCTGCGGGCCGGTGGCAGCGGTCGCAACTCAAGGCCAGGTGACGTCCGCGAGCGGGGCGGTACCGTGCAGTATGTCGGGCACGTAAAACTTTCGTCCTAAATTCTGCCGGCCAACAGCGAATTTGCCGCGATCGGGTGGTGAGGTCAGGACCAGCGCAACAGGCTCTGCTTAGCGCGGGTCCTGACATCGGAAAGCCATCCATACAGAACATTCGGACTAAAAAAAAGAAAAAAAAGGAAAAAAAACGTCAGACAAAGCAGTCACGGCGTGGTTTGGTGTGGCTTTGGCGTGTCCTGGAGTGCCACCTTTGGCGTGGTGTGGCCGGTCTGTGCCGGCGTCCCAGGAACAGCAGCAGCCGCTGCTGACCGGTTTACCTGGCCCGCGGTGATACATTACACACCCTAACACTGTCCGCTGGACCGGCAGCCGCTCAGCGCCACTGCAGCTGCAGCCCCAACAATACCGGCAGAGGCGTGTCCATTGGCTGAGGCGGGCTCGTGATGAGCTCGTATAAGCTTGTTATTGTTACGATGGATTGATCTGAACTGCATCGGCCTCCATTGAATATACATTGAGCTGACTACGTGAGCCGGTGTAGGGTGTTTCGCGGCTGATTTTATTCCCTAGTCGATGGCTGTAAGGTATCGTATCGTTTACTGGCCTGCCATTCTGACATTGGTTACGGCGCGATTCGCCAGCTAAAATAGGGCATCGCTCCGAGAGTGATCTCCGACGTTTATCGGATGAGAGGTGATCGCTTAGTGTATGAGGACCGCATTTTGCCATATGAATCAAGGGTAGTGCAGTGATGTATGACGCTGGTAGGGCCAGTGGCGACGGTCTGCCCCATTCATTTTTAAATATTTTATGGTAGGTATATTCTACTGCTCGCCTATGCCCCGAAACATGCATGATATCTTAGGGGTCTTTAATGGGGTTTAAAGCATACATTATGAGCAGGACCGATGTAAATGTCTTAACGAACATTATGTTCAGCATACAATGCCCCTGTTTCGATTTAGCATTGTTCTCTGTGAGCAATGTCAGCACTCAGCGCCGCTACGGTGCTGACTGCTGAGTGAGCCGGTACGGGTTCCCGTGTCGTGCGCGCCATCTGCAGCCAGTTGCGTTAACTTTAGTTATTCGGAGTGGCCGTCAGGTGTATTCTCCAGTCTGTTGCTGTCCGGTCCTGTCCTTGCCCCTTACTGGCATCGTAATAGCACAGTGCTTTACAGCCCTCCCTGGTCTATTATATTTTCTACATAAGTTATTAATAGGCATTAATGATAGTGATGAAAGTAATCAATGGATTATCAAGACCATTAGCAACCGATTTCAACTGACATAACTACAGAGAGCCGTCTACCATTTGGTTCGAACGTAGTTATTAACTTCGCGTATGTATCAGGGCATGTGTTGGAAATATTTCCAATTTAATATTGTATCCTGTCAGTAATTGGTCATGTAAATTCCATCGCACTCCTATGCCAGCAAAGGAATTATTGTCTACATTGGATATATTAATTTTCCACAAGAGTTGGTTGCACGCTGCTCAGATATCAAATAATGCGATTCTGGTCATTTGATCTGAGGCACTTTCAGCGTGCCTCTGTGTTTATGCGAGGCGCGGGCAAGTCTGCCGATGGGTCCGCCATATAGCAGCTGGAAAAGTGTCCCCGGTGTCCCTCCTATGCATCCGCCGCGCCGGTCACAGTACATTAGACCGGGATGTGACCAAACTGCAATAGCGAGACACCACCTCCAACTGGAATATCGAAACACCGTCACAGGCAAATGTCCCGCCGTCAATATCCCCATTGTAATTCAGCCGTGCGGCTCACCCTTTTCGGTGTGTGACGGGGATTTAATGTTCTCGGGTGTAACCTCTCCCTCCATTTGCAGTTGATTATGGATACTTCAGTGACTCCTAATTGACTTCATTGCTGGAAATATTGTTTTCAAGACAAATGAAGACGGCAGCGGAATAATAAACAGCTGTCAGTGGGGTGCGTTTCAGTCTCTCGGCTCCCTGCCGAACTGTGATCGGTCACAGTAACACACGCTGCGCAGAGCCCTCGGAACGCACCCTGCACCCTCACTCCGCACCCCAGACTGCTGTCAGCACTCGGCGTACCCCTCCTGCCTGTGCGGCGCAGTGGCAGCGGTGTATCCCAGGGACCGTGCCGGTGCCGTGCCGGTGCCGTGCCGGTGCCGGCCGTGCATTGTTCGTGTTGTTCCTCCGGAGGAGAGATTCCCGTGGCCCGTCTGTTTACGGGCCTCAGGTCGTCAGTGCCCAGGGCACCTCGGCCTCGGTGAGCCATCAGTGCCGAGGGCACCTCTGCTCCGAGACGCACCGCCAACGCCACCCGTTTGCATAATGAGCCTTTTTATAAGGTGGCGGCACGGATTTTATGACGCCCGCGTCGCTGCTGCCCCCGCGCCTCCTATCTCCTCCCCTGCCCTGGTATGAATTTATACCCCCGGGAGTGAATCACGCCGAATTGTCCCAGCGATTCACCCGAGAGAGACGGGTCAGCGCCGATCCGACCAGTCGAAATAAATATCATTGTATTCGGAGAACGAGGACCATCGAGTCCGAGAGGCTCATTGCTTTTGATTATGACGAAATCCGGAGCGGGTCGAATAAAGAGGCAGCTCCATTTGATGCGGTCGTCTTTTCGCTGGCAGAAATCGCCTCGTTTCTGTCGAGTTATGGGTGGGCTAATGAATTGCAGACCATGCATGAGGATGTCGTTTTGCATTAAATCAAGGAATATACTCTTCACAGTGTCGAGTTTGCTCCTGCTGACTGAATGTGGTCTTTACTCTAGTCAATTTCACGAAGAAATTTGGAAACGCTTTCTTTCCTGTATGCAGAAAAGAGGAAACACATGAGCCAATATCACTCTTACACCATGTTTGAGCAAATTGGAACCAATCTCAGTCTGGTGTATCGGCGACATCTACTAAAACGAGCCCATGCCCATATTCTGCTATTAGTGGACAATTTGCCACTATTTTTAAATTGCTATGCTAACGCGGCAATCACTCTGGCAAGACGTCACATTAGGTGTGTCAAAAGCGTTCTGCATTGTCGTCTTAAGAAATAATCACTGGGCTGACGTCTGGACTACAACAACTCGGTATTAACCGTGAGCCACTCGGCGTCCTCCGAGCTGACTGAGCCTCTGCTGCCGCCGCTGACGGGGAAGCTCTCACTGTTATCTGTGAAGCTCATCTCCTGGCCTGGCCTCAGGCTGGGCTCCAGCCTCCAGGCTGGGCCCCGGCCTCCAGGCTCGGCGGCCGGCCGCTCTCCGTTGGCTGACAATTTGTTGGCGGCGTGTTTTCAGCCGCGGCCAGTCGGCGCAGTTGGCCATTGTCGTCAGCATTGCCGGGTAATTACCAGCCGTGCCGGGCTCTTGTTAATCTAATTAGCAGCTAGATACGGATTGCTGCCATATTTTTGTCGACCCGAGCCCAAACATTTACCCGGAGGCGGCGGAGCCGAGGGCTGGGCAGTTCCGACTTTTGCCGCTAGGCGGCGGTGGCGGAGGCTCTGGCGCTTGCGTCGCGGCCGGGAGCGTCTCGTTGTTTCGCCAATCTGGAAAGTTTGTAATGAGAGCATGCCGACTGGCGCCGAGTGTTGGCTGTCGGCTCGCCTTCCGCAGGCGAGTGCGCCGAACTCGGTGGTGGCATGCATTTAAACGCGCTGAAATGCGGATAAATGAGATTCCCACCCGCGCCTGGCCTCGCTGTCGACGAAATACGGAGCCACCGCTCTCCTACTGGCGAAACGAGATTACTCCGCTTCACGACTAACTTTAAATCTTCAACGTATCTTAATTTATACGAATGCACATAAAAATAACGGAAAACTAGTGTCTCCGTACTCGGTACTCCATACCTGTTTCAATATTTTCCCAATCGAGTTGCCGCTGATACACCGCAGCTAAGTTCTCTGTCTGTGATGTTTCCATGACTCATTGGGCACAGACTCGTCAATCTATGTCCCCAATCTCGGCTGTTTATCCTCCGTCTTTCCGGACCGGGCCGGTGCGGGGACGCGGCCGTGTGTCCCGCGTGTGCCGGCGCCGTCTGGACGCGTGCCAGCGACTGTGCGTGGTGTGTGCGTGGCGCACGGGAGCACCGGAGACGCTCCGCTGCCGGCCAGCCGGCCGCGCCGCCACGCGAGATTACCGCCCAGGTATCCGCCCCGGGCAAACACGCCACACACGGTACGTACAGGGTGTACGGCGCCGCCGCCGCCGGCAGTGGCGGCGGTCCGGGCTGGGACGGCGGACCACTGCAGTGGTATGCACAGCGGACGGCACGGGGCGACTACCGGAATGCTCTGGGTTTGGAGCTAGGAAGCTCGCAGTTATTCACTTTGGGGAGTAGAAGTGAGAGGTACAGGATAGCTTAGGGCAGTGGTATTCAGTGTAAATGGTATGGTTACCCCCATTTGCTGACCAGGAGGATTCGTTCCCCCCGCCCCCGTTGCGCAGATCGCAGTTCTCAACTTCAAGCTATGCGGTACAGCATAACTTCAGGCGTTTACAACTAGTGTCACCTAGGGGCAGGAATATAAGTAAAAGTAATTGCTGTTGCTCTTAGCCTAAAACAATGGTTCCCAGCGTATAACACGCAAACCATAGCACAAAGCTGAGCTTCATTTAACGTTGATGAGACAGCGCTAATGTGGTGACGATAATTGACGCCATTTGAGGTAATGTGGTGGCACTGAAGCATAAAATTGAATACTGTTATATTTCCCCGCTTAGCTGCTCAATAGCCATTTCCCCCAAAAGCTGGTTACCTGGTGGTTACTTGGTAGCCCCAAGCGGGGCTATAATTACCTATTTGAAAACAACTGGCTTAGAGGATAAATCCATGCAATAATTTATAAATTTACGGACAATTAATATGTAGGTATCGTTCCATTTACCGGAGTTATACATTATGACTATGCCATTTTGAAATAAAATCCCAATCCACAGTCAGCTGTTTTATTGGTGGTCGCCAGATGCGTTATATACCACAGTGGATGTTTGCATGAGTCACATTCGACGCAAACAGATGGCTCCCTGCGCCAGTGTCGGTCGCTGGCGTCTGAAATCGGTTAAACAATCAGACAGCGTACATTAATAAATGAATAAATATCGGCCTGTCTCATCACCAGTATGAGCGGATGTTCTGAGCGGAGCTGCCTGTGGCCTGGCGTGTCCAGCTGTCCAGAGCCAGACTGATGACACCGAGATCAAAGTGTCTGGCGCCGCGGCAGCAGCAGTCGCTGGACAACTCTGGCCGCTGGAAGTCAAAAACCACTTACCCCAGTCCCCACCCGACCCCACCGTATCCTCTCCCGCTAGTGACGGCAAAATCAAGTGGTACCATTGAGAGCAAACTGCACATTTATCTCTCCCTGTGTTTGACATAAATCATTAAATAATAATGCGCCTTTTATTACCGCCTGCGTTTTAGATAGCGTGGCTTAATGCGCACCTTGTGGCTTGAGAACGGATGGTATATCTTCCCGCCAGATTCGCGCGGTGGCTGCGAGACGCGGCTGCTGATCCATTATGAGCTGTCCTGAAGTATAGCGTTATGCGGATGTGTAAAACTTATGGCCGGTAGTTAATGGATGGTTCCGAGTCCGAGTCGGAGCTGCTCTAATTCTCGAGGCATATTCATCACGTCACCTGCATTATTTAAACGTCGTGCCGTGATTATACACCGATTTAAGACGTATAATTGTCCAGATGGCTTCTAGCGCCCTGGAGCGAACGGCCCGGTACAATTTTAGACTGTTCGTTATCTGGGCTGTCCCTCGAAGCTATTCGGTGCGGTGTAAGCTCCCGCCAGCTGGCGTGACGTCACTACAGCTGCAGCTCGCTATCGGGCATTCTGTGTGACGTCATCAATGTCCCCGAATCACTGCCCGCGCGGGAGACATTGCGGAGACATTGCCGCCGTGTTTCATCGTGAAGGCTGTGACCGCGGACTGTCCTGGAACCTGGATGGTGACCTCTGGAAGCCCAGGGACCCCCGGGACCTGGGGAACTCGGAAACCTGGAGACCCCTGGGATCGCGTAACGATCGGCGCGGAAATGTGGGAGGTCAAGTAGTCGAGTTAGCAGCGGAGTTGAGGCTCACTGGAGACCGAATGGCGGGCCGTTGTCAGGTCATGCGAATCCCAACGGCTTCGAGTCGAGCGGTGGGCTGATTGGCGACGAACCGAAGGTGCTTCGACTCCGCCTTCCACGAACACTGACGTCTCTGTTCGGTCGCTGTGCATTTTCTCATGCATGAGTTCTCTCGTGCATTGACGAGAACGGGAGGTGAAGGAAATGAAATCGCCAGAAGCGGGTGCTATCACACAGCGCGTGACACACTGATTGATTAGATGTATCGGCGATTCTGAGCTGTATCGAAATTTTCTGCCGACGCTGGTTGGTGGCCGGGGGACAGTTTCCTCCGGGATCGTCCCGCTGGAAGTTGTCTCGTCGTCGTCGGCCGCTGTGCCGTATCGCCCGCTCATTCCGGTGCTGATGGCGCGGCGTCCCATCCGGCTCCGATCAGCGGCCATAACCGCAGATGCATGGCCCGCCAACGACGACAGGAAGTCGACCCGGCGATAGATCGCCGCGCGAGGTATGATCGCCCGAAATCCATCCAATCAAAAGGGCTTTAGACAAATTTATTTCTAAAAAAGTGACCGCCAGTATTATCCGGCGGCAAAATGAACTCTTCCGCGCTCGGTTTTCGCTGATCCTGTCATTATCATATATCTTCCGTTCAGGTGGAATGACGGTCTAAGGCCGTCTCAGAATCATCTCTGCTATCATAGTATGATCGTTTGTGAGCTCACTGACGGTGTAACTCATCTCTACCCAGTGGAGCAGAGTGACGGGCGACAGCAGGCGGCAGCGGCACCCGCGCCCCGCAGTCGTTACCCCTTGTTTATGTGCGCGGCCGGCTGCCCGTGTGCGCGACGCTTCCTTCTGCTGAGTTAGGGCCTGAGAGCGAACTGCGACGCTGATCTTCTCCGTTGAGACTCATCAGCGGTCGCGAAGACGC
Organism: Semibalanus balanoides; assembly: GCA_014673585.1. Lineage (NCBI taxonomy): Eukaryota > Metazoa > Arthropoda > Thecostraca > Balanomorpha > Balanidae > Semibalanus > Semibalanus balanoides. The sequence continues at coordinate 65,429 of VOPJ01000738.1, forward strand.
CGACTCGAGCTGCGTCACTTAGGGGTTTTGGGATGCGGTAGGACAAATACAAGTATGCTGATAAAATGAAATAATCGAGCGTGTAACTGTGATTATTCTCAAACTTGGTCCATGGAAGCGACCCTGGCGATGGTTTGGCACAGTCGAGAGTACATGTTTACCTTCCGACTCCGCGTCAGTTAGTTTATTTTTCTTCGCAGCGGTCGCCAGTTGTCCGCCGTTCCCACTTCCCCAGTATCCTGCGTCCCACCCGAACCGCATCTCACGACCTTCGCTCGTCGCCACCGTCCGATCCCGCGCGGTCACATCAGCGGCGACGATCCGACGTGACGTCCTCTGGTCTGGCGCGGGACCTGGTCCTACATTCCACCCTCTGGTCTGGCGCGGACCTGGTCCTACGTTCCACCCGTCTGTCTGCGCGGACCTGGTCTACGTTCCACCCTCCGGTACTGGCGCGGGACCTGGTCCTACGTCCACCCTTCCGGTCTGCGCGGGACCTGGTCCGACGTGACGTCCTCTGGTCTGGCGCGGGAACTGGTTCCTACGTTCCACCTTGTCTGGCGCGACTCGGTCACGTTCCCACCTCCGGTCTGGCGCGGGAACCTGGTCCTACGTTCCACCCTCTGGTCCCTGGCGCGGGATCCTGGCCTACGTTCCAACCTCTGGCTCTGGCGCGGGACCTGGTCCACGTTCCACCCTCTGGTCATGGCGCGGGACCCTGGTCCTACTTCCAGCCCTCTGGTAGGCGCGGGACCTGTCTGACGTTCACCTCTGGTCTGGCGCGGGCCTGATCCAACGTTCCACCTCTGCTCTGGCGCGGGACCTGGTCCTAGTTCCACCTCTGGTCTGGCGCGGGACACTGGTCCTAAGTTCCACCCTGCCGGTCTGGCGCGGGACCTGGTCCTACGTTCCACCCTCTGGTATGGCGCGGGACCTGGTCTGACGTTCCACCCTCTGGTCTGGCGCGGGACCTGATCCTACGTTCCACCCTCTTGGTCCTGGCGCGGGACCTGGTCCTACGTTCCACCCTCTGGTCTGGCGCGGACCTGGTCCTACGTTCCACCCTCTGGTCTGGCGCGGGACCTGGTCCTACGTTCCACCCTCTGGTATGGCGCGGGACCTGGTCTGACGTTCCACCCTCTGGTCTGGCGCGGGACCTGATCCTACGTTCCACCCTCCGGCCTGGCGCGGGACCTGGTCTGACGTTCCACCCTCTGGTCTGGCGCGGGACCTGGTCCTACGTTCCGCCCTCTTGCCTGACGCGGGACCTGGTCCTACGTTCCACCCTCTGGTCTGGCGCGGACCTGGTCCTACGTTCCACCCTCTGGTCTGGCGCGGGACCTGGTCCTACGTTCCACCCTCTGGTCTGACGCGGGACCTGGCTGCTAAGTAGCGAAGCCGTGTCGGCCGGCGTGAAAACATTGTGTCAGACAACACGACAGCTCGCCGCGGGGGCCGCCGGCGCCGCACCAAGCCTGTTGCCGCTCCATTGTATTCTCGTTAGACTTTGGCTGCGATTCAATGTCAATAGAGCAGCCGCTCACGGTGGAGGAAGCCCTTCAAGTGGCGCTGTCGGCAGTGACGCCGGCTCAGGGAGCCCTCCGTCGTCACCGGCGGGCGGCGGGCGGCGGGCGGCGGGCGGCGGGCGGCGGGCGGCGGGCGGCGGCGGCGGCGGGCGGCGGCGGTGGGCGGCGGCGGCGGTGGGCGGCGGCGCTAACGCACCTCTATTAGAGAGCGGCTGGTGTCGGCGGAGGAGGAAAGATGAAGTGCGTGCATGTGTGGTAATTAACGCGCACCTAGAGACGTGTCGGGGTGGGTTAGAACAGGGTGGCTGTTCGCTGTTGGGAGCGGCTGAATAGGTGTAGGACGGGCTTCAGTCATTGCATGGTCTCAATATGTCGACCATACGTGGTGGTAAGACAGAGACTCAGAACAGCATCGACAAGACCCCGATTTTGTGAACATTGAATAGCATCGACAAGATCCTTGGTTTTGAGAGTAGCTGACACTGCCTTGCATTTCATTATTTTTCGTAGCACCAATCACTGCAAAAAAAAAACACGAAAAGAGACCTTCCTGGCATGTATATCCAATTTATTTTAGACATGTCTGTTTTTATATTTGTTTCTGACAATAGCATTGAACACGGGTCAAAAAGTTGTGTTATTTCTTCATATATTACCCAATGTTCTTATTTCCTGTAATACATTTCGTTGAATTGCGCTGCTGCTCTGCATCTAGTTTGTATAGCTTATGACATCTGGTAATATATTGTATTTATGGCTACATTGGGATGAATCAACCGCCGCGACTGGCGACCCCATTTCGGCTGCAAAAACGTGCCGTTGCGGCTCAGTGGCCACGAGTCGGCTCCGATGTTTCCTGGCCAACAAAGGACTGTCTACGGTTACGGTGGGTGCGCGTTTCCCGGGCTGCATCCTGCCTGTCCGTCCGTCAGCAACTTTGTTTGCCGCAAATCCATTCAGCCTGTCTGCCTCCACGGAGGAAAATCAACTAAATAATGGCAAAAGAAGTTCGGTCGAGGAGACTGGTACATAGACGACGTCGGTTTTTACTCGGGTTCATCTGAGGAACTGAAAGAGCCGGCACAATATAATTATTTCCATCTCCAGATGCAGGAAATAAGTTTACCGGTCAGGACGGCGTGCCGGAATCCTAATGGCGAAGTTGGCTGCTGGATGCTGGAGGCGGTGGCGGTGGTGGCGGCGGCAGGGCGGTGACGATGGAAAAGCGGTGTTGACCGCCTTCCTGCTACTGTTGTTATTTTGGTTACCAGCGTCGCACCGGAACTGAGTCACAACTTCACCAAAGTTAGGCGTCTCATTGTTTGGCTTTGGAATAGTCGGCTGGTGGGTCCGAATGGCCGGAGTCTAGGCGATGTTGGAGCCAGCGTATCCACCAGGATTGTTATCTGGTCTTAGATATTGTAAGCTTCAGGCTGGATGCTACGGCGCTTTTCTTTGACGCATGGTCAATGCAGAGAAACGACACCCCTTCCTGTTGTTTTGTCATGCGTCCTGTTTCCTTCCGACAATTGTATCCCTTTGGTCACCTGCGTGCATAGTGTTCTGGTCATACCCAGGGACCCTCAGTTGCGAACCTGTAGTGTTGTATTTTTCGTCGCATGACCTGTCCCGGAGAGTAATCGATTGATGAAGTGTGAAATTTCATTGTTAAAAAAATAAGTTATTTATTTTTTGAAATACGGATTGGTACTTGAAACCAAAAGTAAAAATTTCGTATTTTTTACATATAAAATCCTTGTGAGGCTTATGTTAGTGATAAGAAGTGGACGAGGATTAGACAAGATTATATTTGGTGTCCACATCAAGTTGTTGATAGGCATGGTTGTAGGTCAACTCCCAAGGACCTTGACCAGGTCAAGGTCCTTGGGTAGGTATGAAATACACTAGCCAAAATTGAGGACAATCTTATTACATTTTAACTATAATAGCCGTTTTCACGATGGCTTATTTTGCGTGAAATGTTTTGAAACATTTTAAAATGTTTTAAAATGTTTCAGTGGTAGCCGTCTTCGCGATGGGCTAATTTGCGAGAAATGTTTTAACCCTCGCCGTATGGGACCGTAGGGCGAGGGTTAAAACATGTTTTTGACAACTAGTCCATCGTGAAAGCGGCTACGACTAAAACATTTTAAAACATTTTTAAATGTTTTAAAACATTTCGCGCAAAATAACCTATCGTGAAAACGGCCAATGTCTGTAAAATCAAGTGAAAAATATAAAATTAATAGGACAAAATTAAAAGTCCAAAATTATTTGGACCAAAAAAGTCCAGAAAATGACCACAATTCCAAAGCTGGTTCCAGGATCATCTCTTCTGTGGCCGATGGTGCGCCACCGTAGGTTTCTGCCTGTCCGCCTGCCCGCTGTCCCGTATCAACTCATCCGTCGTGTCTGCGTTGTGTCTGCGTCTTGTCAGCCGCGTGTCGGCTGTCGATCGCGTCACGACAGCGCCGCCGGTGCGTCGGTTTTGCCGCGATCGGTTATCAGACGGCTGTCGCCGCTGTCAGATCGTCACATTGCGGCAAAAACGACGCTGCGCCGCTGTCCGCCGCCGCCGCCGCTGCCGCTGTTCGATCCACTGCAGTTGCGCGACCGCGGCATTCTGCTGATTGTTTTTTGCCGCCGCATCAGCACGTTTCCGTGCAGCCGAAACGCGACTGTTTATCTCGTTAAGTGCCAGCCTGTAAATCGCGGTAAACTTTTCACGCAATGGCTTTGACGTGTTGCGAGTGACACGTTCCTTCCGTATTTTTGTGTGGTCGATGTTTGGTCGCATTTTGCTGCGGTGTAAGAAGGTTTGATTGATGGGACGAGGGCAGTCACGGACTGGACGTCCTCCGTCGTTTGGACGGACCACCCCATATGCCGAGTTGCCAAGCGTTCGGTCATCTCCCCATTCTCCTCCCCTGTCGTCTTGTCGGCTCCTCCCTCCCATTCTGTCTCCGCTGCGGTCCAGTGGGTCGAGTGGGCTCCCCACCGCCCGCCCCCGCCCCCGCCCCCGCCCCCGTCCCGCCCTCCCGTGTGTCGCCGTCACGGGCTGTCGAAAGCGACGAACAAACACTGTCGTCTCGGCCCGCGGCGGCGGCGGCGGCGGACAGAGCGCAGCCTGACTGTACCCGAGGCGGGAACTGCGGGGACACGCGGCGCGCGGCGGGCGACGGACCACTGACGCGATCAGAGCCCGGGCCTCACGGATTGACACGGCTGCGGACTGGGGCCGGGCGCGTGACGTCTGACTCAGGGGGTCACGGCACCGCCGACACGTCTGCCGACGTGACCGCAGCGGCGGCGCGGCGTGCTCGTCCTCCAGCACGTCCCTGCGACGTCCCCGTGTCCGGAAGGCGTTGGACTACCACCGTCGCCGCCTTCCCGTGCGATGAAGCCAAGGGCCACGCTCTTTCCTCTCGCGGACAAGCCCGCCCGCGCTGGTCGCGCGAACCCGCGCTCGGAGCTTGCCGACGAGCGTGAATAGCCGCTCGGCGCTCGACGGCGGGATCTCTGTCTTAGGGATATATAGATCCGCACCGCTTCACATCAATTGCTCCTCTTGCCTCAGCCGGATTGAGTCGATTTACTGCGCCACGCCACTGAGGTTCAACCGCTGAATAAAACACCACTCCGCCGGTCCTCTGTGCGAGCTATTGTCATCACCTGCTCCGGCTACCAGAGGACCGCGTACTACGTCCATGCTCATATGATCATCTCAAGGCTGTTTAATGTGTATCGCCCACAAGCAGCAGCGGACGCCTAGTCTCCGGTCTTCGTGCCACCGCGCGTTCTCGTGACACGCTCCGTACTCTACCTTGATCACAGCACCTCATCCGTGCCGGGTGCCTCGTGATGCGCGTTGCTGCGCGACTCTATATTCTCTATCTCTTTCTTTCTACTCTCTGTGGTACTCACTATTATCTCTATAATTAAGCGCGTGTCATCTAGTATATCTATTATTATGTCGGATCGCAGATATGCGCTGAGCTGCGACACCGCACGACGTTGACCGCGTCTATGTGTTCATATCATCTCTCCCGTCTCTATCTTTCTCACCACCCGCGCGCCTCAGTGCACGGCCGCAGCCTGCACAGTCTGCAGTTGATCTCGGGTCCGGCTCTCCGGCGTACCTCTTCCGTCTGCTATATATTCCTCTAACTTCCCTCCATCGCTATCTCGCCGGCGTCCTCTCGGGGCCGTGAGCATCAACAGAAACATGCCGAGTGTCTCGCCCGTGTCGACACGCAGACGTAACAGCGAATGATTCCTACCACGATCCGACCGGCGAGTACTATGCCAGCACTAACAATTAGGCGTTAGGTGATGTCCTCCGTGGACGGGGGCCACAGACCGCGGTCGCTGCGACGTGTGGCGGCGGAGCAGAGAAAAGCGTGCGACCGAGGAGTTCCTCTGCTGCGTGTGTGGCGGTCACGAGCGCCCACAACGCACGTCAGTCAGTTACCAAGTTAAGTCGCAGCTACACGATCTCGGCGCTGCCTCGGACTCGCAAGGACGAGGTTAATTCATTACGACATGCATAGAGCAGGCAATTCGTCGCTTAACGCTTTGGGGTCAAAAGGATGAAAGTCCAAATCGTGGGGCTCTCTACAGTATCTCAAAGGAGGATCGGATATAGTGATGTTGGCAGTCGACTGTTAGAATTGATCGAAGAAGTACAACGCGTGGTTTAGAAGTTGCTTTGTTTCACTCGAATCTCGCGTTGGCAGCGGGAAACATCTTAGAAGCAAAACTGAGAGCCCACCAGATCTATCTGAGTCTATTCACTGCTGCCTAGTTGCTGTCAGGCCGCTCTACAGACAATCGCCGTGCGCTCACTGTCCTCTGCACAGCTTTAATATACAAAATTTCTGGAAGTAGCTCCGCGCGGGCGAATTCGCAACGTAAAACATACAGTGATACAAGATATTACGATAATGTGTGTAGAACTAATACCCAGAACTCGCAGTACGAATGTAGGAATCTCATGCTCGATCAGTACTACATTGGCTTTGCAATGTGAAAGCTAGAGTACATAGCTCTGGAGCCATGTGCTCCCATAGAAATGTATATGTAGGCTTTGCCCGTGTGAGGCTGGGCGGGAGTGAAGAAGTCCTGTGCTACCCCTTTGATGAGTGGTGATGAGACTTAGATGATAAGCGTCGGGTCAGATTCCGACCCTACCTCCGACGTCTAACCCTAAGGACACAACCGCACAATGTCCGTCTGGCTCTGAAGTGGTAGAGTCATACATTCTCCCCCGGCCCAGAATAAGCGACTCGCCACCTAGTACCCACTGCACCTGGAAGGCCGGTCGTCGGCTGTAACCACTATTTCCAGCGGCTCGACAAGCCGCTAATATTCATACCTGTGTACTCTCGATGGTACTGGCACTGGGCACTCTCATCCTCGCTGACCTGATGACACTCCCCTGACTAAGCTCTTCGAGCTCCTGGGCGTATGATCAATGAATATCCACTGTTTCTCCAGTCCACTACTAGGCCATTAAGAGATCGCACCTGAGACGGAACTGTAGTCCACTACTGAGTTGCGACCCTCGCCCCGGAAGATGTCCCACTGACCCACCTGTTCTCTCGCGACTCACAACTGAGACTCTCTCTGCCGCCGTAGAATTGATACTTTAGTCACCAAGGCATCAGTATACTATAGACTCTCGTGATTCTGCGAAGGTTAACTCTGCCTAGGATAATGATCATGACGCGGAGTTGCTCGCCGGACTCTGCGCATCTGAGTACCACATCGCCGCTTGACGTTCGTAGATGTAGGTTGGTGTTGTGGTGCTGAACGCATAGAGGTCTCTGCATCGCTCTAGTCAGTGTACGCTTAGAGTCCGGACCGTAGCCCGAGACAGCGAGCAGCCTTCAGTGCTGATGCCGTCGCCGGCCCCTGGCCCAGTATCGCGCTAACTGCCAATTAATATGTGCATGCCAAATGACTTAACTTCCGTGATTTCGCGTACACGCCCGTGGACGTCGCTTCTCTCCGCGCTAGGGTCAAGAGACACCTGTCATTAGCGATAGCGTATCCTGGAATCAGTCGGTAGCTGTGCTAGTGTTCAACGCTTCCTGTGCGCAGCTTGGGATCCTCAGGAGTTGTGTGCGGTCTCGGGCGGAATCCTCACTTAGGCAGCTCTCGAGGCAATAGACTGAATGCAGATGGCAGGTCGCAGGTCATGGGTACAGTCGTTCGGCGCGTCGAGACTCTGAGCCTAAGAAATCCCCGCATGCATTTCACAATAATTGATAGTTATAGAGCTAGGGTGTGCGTCGGAGTAGATATCTTGACTTGAGGCTATCATGGGTAAATATATCTGTAAGTGGATCTCCCATCCTGCACCTGCACTTGAGTGTACCTATATTGCAATCTGAAGAGTGCTTCACCTAATAGGACATTATACGATGTCCTATGTCACAAGTCTGGGTATCCACAGGCGTGATACCTATGGCCACAAGCCTGTCTGCATACGGATAGACCGAGGATGGCCTGATAAATAAGATACTTGGGCCTCTGAACGCATGAGTGCTTGTCACACGACGTCCCAGTATGACCGCCAAGGCAGCGCGCACCAGCGGATTTAATAACAATTAACAGGGTTTTTCCCTAATCGTCCTCCCCCGGACACCAAGTAATCAGCCACGCTGACATCCGACTATCGCAAACCAGACCACGGATCCTAGTATTTGAACACTTTTTCGGAAACTCACAAATCCATAATTGTCATGCCCACCAAAATATCTCAAGCCTGAACGTTACCAGTGTGACGGACCGAATATTGGTCTAGACCAGGCGGTGTCGGTGCGGAACGAAGCGGAGGTGTATGGAGCCGCGGAACTCTCCTGCTTGCAGTGGCAGGCTCCAAGCTGTAGCGGTATTACGCCGTATGGACAAACCGGCCAGCCGGTCGCTGGCAGCCAAGACAGCAGACACCCCCGCGCGCCGGGGCCCCCCAGTAAATCGCGACAAGCCGGCAGAATTTCACGCGGATCCACGCGAGGATCTCTCCGCGAATTCGCCTCTAAGGCCGTCGCGCGTCGAGTCGACACCGCACGGCGTACGAACGAGTCTCTGTCGCGGTGGTAGCTGCATCCGCCCGGGCGTCCAGCATAGCTGCTCACTCGAGCCAACGTGCAGCGACTAACAACGTCGACGGCGACGGGCGGACCGTTTATCTATGGTGTCGGCGAGTCAGGTAACAGACACACGGCAGCCTGCCGGCGCTCGAGTCGAGTGGTTCACTCTTAGGTGACGCCCTGGTGGTCCGCGCACCGCCATCTGCGCAGCACGCATGCATGCCGTGTCATTCGTCGGCGTCGTACCCTATCGCGTAACTGCTCTAATAGCCTTTATTGAGTAGGAATGGATGTTCTACTCGACTTCAGCGTCTTTGTCCAGGTGTGTCATCGCTACACTTGCGCGTGTATCACATGAGAATATCGTGTCCTCCTCACAGCACGCAATCGACGACCTGGAAAGCGCAGAGGCGTCACATGGTTCTATCCACACCACGAAACTGAGAATGGGTAACAGGACCGGATGAAAGAAACTAGAGTGATATAAACGAGATCCACTGTGACCGAGGAGCGTTGACGAACCCTGGGGCGTAGATAATGGCGCGATACGCACAGAGTCCGCGCTTATCTTACTGAACCAGATATCCTCTCGGATTAAACCATTGATGCATATGCAGACGCCCGAAGTCTAAGTCTCAGCCACGACGTAATACTCTGTTCGACTATTTCAGTGCTTTAAGCAGCAGTGGCGGAATCAAAAATCATTACCGTGCCCATCCCGTATATCCCCGGACAATCCGTTCTACTAGCTCGTGTATCATACATTGGCACCTGAAATTTAACTGAGATGTCCGTAAATGTAAGCATTATTTGTGTATCAATTAACCTAAAAGACAGATGTGCTGCCTGTTATTATATTCGTGCCTGGTGTGTTTATCTGGCAATTAATATTGTGAATGCATGTGTCATCACTTTCTCATAAGCCCAGCGAAGATATAATAGCGCGTCATAGGCAAAATCGATGTCATTATAATAACCATGAGCATTAGTACTTACTGTGATGGTCTAGGGCTGCAGAACACACTCGCGGGCAACACTTACAGCCCGTCAGAGAATTTGCACTCCTCAGAAGGCCGTGAATTCAACCAGCCTCTATTACACATCCATCTCCTATACAACATTCTCTCCCGGCGAGTTGCAATCTCCGCTAATGCAGAATACCTCGGATCTCTCATTTGCACATCGACTAAGCCAGAGAATGGGCCCGGTAGGCAAGCATGCCACGGTTCCTACGAGAGTGTTATTAGCATCTACTTGAGCAACGGTGCAAACCTCTGCAGCGGTGAGGGGCTGTCCGGGAAACGAGGAGAGCGAGAGCGCACGAACCATGCAACTACAGGCAACTTATAACTAGCGCGCGACCGCTGCGACCCTCACGAGTCCTCGTCGAGTCGACGGTTGATCTTCCGAGATCGCCTGACCACCCTCAGCTATTGACGAAGACGTCTGCCTGGCGTTGCGCGCGAAACGGCTACGCTGTGGCCCAACACGCGAGCCTTCTCGCGACGGTGTCGACCATGGCCACGCGAGCTGAGTCCCACATTCGTGCGAACCATCGCTCTCACAGTTTGCAACGGCCGAGTAGTCTGACCTCCGTGTAGTGCAGAGCGGCAGCGGCTGTCTCGAATACGGAGGAGCCGGTCGTAGTATCTGGTTATGCGTGGGCCAACAGTTCGTACAGGGTCTAGTTGTGTGGCCCGGTACCCAGCCCTATGGCCGAGCTCGCATGACTTAGCATGGACGTGCAGGTGCCGTAGCGCACATCCAACTGTGCTGCCTATTTTGCTGCGGAGGAGATTTCTTCAACACCTGCACACATGCAAGATAGTAATTGTGGAACTACGTCGACATGAGTAACACACGGTATCGTGCGATTCACAGCCTTACTGTCTGTTGCATACGCGCGAGAAACTTTTTGAATGTCGCGCCCATTTCGCCGGTGAGGAAACCAGTTTGACTGGACACCAGAACGCCATTACACTGCTTCTCTGATGCAGCGCTTCCTCCGAAACTAAAACGTAATGAGTCCAAAATTTAGGACCTCGCCTAAACGGAAGGCATACATGCTCATGCTCATCGGAATTAAAACCAGCAACGCAAAGTCGTGAGCCCGATGCGGCATGTCCGACACATTTCGCGCTAAACTCTATACTGCATCCGTCCGGTCGCGTGAAGTCGCTGCCCAGCGCACCTCCTTACCCGTTGTACCGGCCGGTAGGTTTCGGAGCATCTCCCTATTCGCCGACTCACCGCGTTCTGGTCTTGAGTGTGTCGACGCCCGTGGTAATACATAGGCGTGGGTGCCCGCGCCAGCTGTTTCACATGTATCGCGGCCGCCAAACACCGGTCGCCACGCTGCACTCCTCTGCATGTGCTGCGGTGTCGACAGGGTGTCGACAGGGCGTCAGCACCTGGCGACAGCGCAGCCCGCCGGCTCCGGTGTCGGCTCCGTCGCCGCGCCGATGCTGTGCCGACGCCGCGCCGTCGCTGGCCGTCGCTGGCCGTCGCTGGCCGTCGCTGGCCGTCGCTGGCCGTCGCTGGCCGTCGTCTGCCGCGCCGGAACGACAGCAGGCGAACACCGGCCGAGCGTTTGACAGGGTGTTGTACCGGTGTCGAGACGTGGGATATGGGGAAACAGGAGTGGTCAGTACGGTCTTGTTACTCGTGCCGGGCCGGAGTTGTGGCTCCACACGGGCGTGTAACCTCGCGAATATGTGTGAGGAAAGTTCGGTCACCCTCCGCAATGTTGTTCTTTCTCTCTGAACATGGTGTTTGTACACGATGTTGTCTTGTAACAACATGTACCGATGCATTGAGGCAGCTCCGGTATTGCAGGAAAGTCAAGAAACCCCTGCTGTATACACGCAGCGTCGATTAACAAACACAATACTGACAGTTTCTTAGATCCACCTCGTCCTGCTAAAAAAGTAACCAACTTGAAAATATCCAACTGTTCACTGGATAAATGCGTGAGTCAGACACTGACTATTTCGCGTCAGTCTACGCACTCTGCCATTCATCAATGTCACTGCTGCTGCTCTCACCAACTTATAGCCCACGCAGCCGCCGCAGCAGACGAAACAGCCGCCGCAACCCACGCAACCCACGCAGCCGACGCAGCCGACGCAGCCGACGCAGCCGACGCAGCAGCCGCCGCAGACGGCGACGTCGACGTCCGCAAACAGGATTAGGGCGACATTATTGCAGACGTCCCCGGGGAGACCACCTGCGGCCCGCGACTGGCCACTGCCGCGCCACTGACCAGTGGTCACTCTCCCCCCTCCCTCTCTGGACGCCCGCTGGTCAGTCTCAGCCGGAGCCCGGCTCTATCCCAGGTCCTCCTCCGAGCCAGTCAGAGCGGCAGCGGCAGCAGCTCTGCGGCGGTGACAGCGGCGGGGCTGGGGATGGGTGATGGGCACTCTGGAGGCTCAGACGGTCGCAGACGCATCTGATGACCGCCGCGGTGGGGTCGCGGGGAGCAGCTTCAGCCCGATATTGGCCCGGATTGGCGCCGCGCGGCTCAGCTGGTGTGGCGGTATTGGCCGGCGATGGATTTCAGCCGGATGTGGATGGCTGAGGTAGACTGAGGTGGGCGATGAACCGACGCTATCATCACCAAACTCAGAGCAGCTCATCCGCCACGGCGAGTTTAAGTGGAGCAATGTTTCTCAGATATTTATGAAAATGTTTTGAGGAGTATTCTTTCCGCCGTCGTTAGTCTACAAACGTTTTCTGTATTAGTTGACGTTCGGTATATTTACCTTCTCAGAGCAGTGGCAGGATATTTAGGCTGACAGCCAAAACCAGCCAGCAAGTGGATAACACAAAGTGGGCTAGTTTGTTTACATGCTCCGCTGCAACGGAAATCTGTTTAGGTGCAGCAACTCTAAACAAACGCGTTGTACTCTTGCATTCACAGTTGAATGCAACCACACATATACCATCCTTTTTAGATATCGTTGCACATTGACTTTCTCCTATTGACCCCACCCCGCTGCCGCCTTATGACCGATAACCGTCTGCGGACGAGCAGCGGCGCGCGGCCAGCATACTGGCTGCTGGCGCCTGTCCGGCCGGCGCGGCGGAACACCTGTTTTTCGTCCGGCAGGAGGCCCGGCGTCTGTGCCCCCGTCAGGAGGTCATCAATAACCGGCTGATTTATGCTGCTGTCCGCCGCCGTCGGATCGTGAGGAACATTTTGTATACGTCTGCGTGTCGACACGGCGAGACCGCTGTTTCTGTTGACATGATCCACGGCCCGAGAGGACGCCGGGCGTTGCGCCTGTGGCCTGCAGGCGACTCATGGCAGGCGCAGGCGGGACAGGCGCGGCAGGCGGACCCGGTAAAAACCAGCTGCAGGCTGCGGCCGGTGCATGGCGAGCGGGATGGTGAGAGGGGAGCTGATAGGTGATCATCGCGGCCGCGTGCGGTGTCGGTCAGATTTGAGTCACCGATTTGTTTAGATTCCGCCAGCCTATTTAGGTTGTGAGGACACGGTGGTGGTGCAGGTCGGTTTTGTCAGACGCGTCAGAAGGGAGACGTGTCTGTCAGGGAGACGCTCAGACGCGTCAGAAGGGAGACGTGTCTGCTAGGGAGACACAGCACTCATAAGAAAGGAGACATGTCTGCCAGGGAGACGTGCCTGCCAGGGAGATGTATATTGCCAGGGAGACACAACAAGACAAGTGTTGGCCAGCGAGCGGATTGGTCCACTGTACAGATCCAGCTCCAAGCTGGGCGCATTGCAGGATGGTATCGCTATGTTGAGTGACACTCGGTGTGTTCGTGACTTTGATCACCACGTCCACACGTCAGGCCAGCGGACTTTACCTAGTGTCCGACACTTCTGTCATGTTTATGGTAAACTGTAACAGCTCGTTGACTATAATGGGCATGTTTCAATGGATATTCAATTGCGCACTTTTGTTGTTTGCGTCATTAAAATGAAGCCATTGACGTTGAAAGCGTGCGCTTCGTGTCTGATATCGGTAGCACTTATGATTTTTATTGGGGGACACTATTATGGTTGTATGTCTCTTTTGTTCTTGCCTGTTGTATAAGTACTTTTGCATAGTTACACGACACTGTTCTAGTTCCGACTGTAAGCACTTTTATTCCAGGCGCTTGTAATTTGTTTTATGTTCTTGTTTATGCCACACAAATGGAGTTTAGGAATGCTGTGGAACACGGTATTTTAAGCAAACTTAAAGCAATAAATGTCACAATCCTTGACTGGATTCAGACGATGTTATTCTTCAAATTCTAAGCATAATACTTGTTACTAAACTTTTTAGGTTTCCTTCAAAATATGACAAGAATATTATCAAACGATGTTTTCATATACCGAATATATTTGCTCATCACTAAACCACTTTCCTGTCTGAATATTTTATTTAAATACTCATTCGGAGACCGTTGAATAGTGTTGAATTTGATAAAGGTATGAAATTAAGGCATTAATGGGTACTGTGTAGTGTTTGCTCATAAGTCTTTAATGACAAATTTCTGGAGCCATTAAACCAGTAAGACTCTAAGCGGCGAAGGACGAGCGAGTTCCGAATAAATCCGCGTCAATTTATGCAACCCGTCCAACGGGGATCGTTCTTGTGCAAAGCATGCATTTGAATATTTTCGCTATGTGTTGTTTTGCCGTTGCAATATAGATCCGAACTAAAATCGATGGCTGTCTGAACTAAATAGGTTTGAAACATTATTTTATATTGAATTACTAAGCTCCATGTTTCTGGGCAAAAATTCATTTTGGGTGGGTATAACTAGATGGATTGTGATTGCGCTTTACAGCTGCATCATTTTTTCGTCTAGCACCTTTGGTTTTGAGCTACGGCCGGTTGTAAGTGAAGGAAATGTTATAGAAACGTCAATAAAAATCTTACAGGCAGATTTTAAGCGAAATACTGCATTAAAGCCTCAATGTTTAATGCATTTTAGAGACGGTACATTGGTCCTACGATTGGTGTTTGTTTCATCGACTCACCGTCCATAGTGCTGAGCACTGATTTTAAAATTGTTGAAGACGCTCGTTAAATTTCATGAATTGCGCTTGTATAGCAGGAACTTTGCACGACGACCCACGCGCCGCTGATCGACACATAGTGCATACGCCGGGGGATCGTTTCTCTACGCATCTGTGGACCTGGTGTCTTTGCGACTTTTGGGCGAGATATAGTCCGGTTTGTAAACGATGTTTTGCAGGTAATTTTCGTGGACCGGAACAGGGGTGCACGTGCGCACGTGCATGTGACCCCAGAGTTTTACCTGTGCAACATTGCAGTGGTTTGGCTCCAGCCTGACACCAAATTTTAGCTTTATCAGGTCCAGCCGTTTCTCAGCTATGCAGATAATACTTCGGACACCCTGGACGCGGCACGTGTCACGCGGCGTGCTAACCCTCAATGATAAAAAAACATGTAAATAATCATAATGTCATTTGCATGGGCTATCATATGGCGAAGACCGCTTGTCAATCGGATGCGGGTTCAAAAGATATAGCTTTCTGACCAGCGTCGCGGTCTGGCCGGGCCGGGCCCGGCCGGGTCCGGCCGCTTATATGGAGCGGGGGAAAATCCGTAGTCAATGAGGACTCGCCCGCGCTTCGCGTCGCTCGTAATAGACTATGACCTCTTACTACAAACTGTCTCCGCATTTTCACCAAATCTTCAAGATAGCTCGACATTGGGGGTCATACCGCTGTATTTCTATGGGATATCTCTCCGTATCCTTGCACAGGCCGTGACTTCACAAACCCGATCGGGCCTGATATTGCAGTTGCCCCCCCCCCCGCGTCCTGCCCCCCCCCGCCGTGACCGACGCGCTGCCCCTGGCTGCTGCTGCGCCGCATCGCCGGCTAAAGTCGGTTACTCTGGGCCGACCGGCCGGAGGCGCGGCAACAGCGGGTCGCAGTACACCTCGTGCGCCGAGACGGTCCGCACGCCGCCCCTGCCGAGGCACGGCCCGCACGGCAGAGAACGGCGGAACACGGCGACGCGGGCGGACTCGGAGTGGACTTCAGTGGACTGGGAGTGGGACTCAGAGGGGATTAGGAGTAGTGGACTCTGCGTCCGAGTGAACGTTGTTGTGAGAAGCGACGGCGGGTGCAGCTGCGCAGGTATCGCTGCCAAGTTGGTGTCATGGCGGCAAGCAACCGGCTGGACCACGTGATGCAGATTGTGCAGCATGACACGCGGTAAGCTGGCACGGCGTCTCCACATGTTGCTCTAGTATCGGTACTCTAATGGGCTGTGCAATTGAGTGACTTATTATTTTTTTATATATTTGTTGCTATGTGCGCTCTTGGTGTTTAACATTGATTTACCTGGCAGTTTAACGTTTTTATAACCTCACGACGGTGGGGAATCGGGAGTCCATGATTTATTAATAATTTATATATGATCATATTGCAGGCATATGCAGCATCCTTTACGCCGTATATGACCGTGCACTACCCCTTACCAACATATGGGATATGAGCTCAGTGGAGAAGCATTTTCGCAACGTGAGCTCGTAGCAGCTGATCCGTGTGCATTCCGCATCAGTTGGACAGCATATGAGCTGCATGCAATGGCAAATAAACCTCGGAGTCCTCTCGAGTCCATCCATTCGGTTGTGACGCGGTCGCCCGGGTGTAAATCACGACCGTGGCCACTGTAGCGGAAACACTTGTCTTCCCTCCGCACCGCTGACACAATGTCATAGGACGACACGGCGTCACCTCTAGTGACCTCGGCCGCGGGGCTGATGGGTTCCGGTCGGTGCCAGTGAAGCACTCTGTCCGCCGCCGCCTCCCAGTTGCCGCACAAATACACAGCCGGCCGGCGATAAACAGAGGGTAGCGCTGCTGCCTCCCACTTCTGACTAACGCCGTCCCACCGTGTGTCGGCTCGGCTCCGGCCCCGGTGCACAGTGCACAAAGCACAGCGCGGTGCACAGTGCACAGCGCGGTGCACACCGCCGGCTCACGTGCACTGTGCACGGCTGGCAGTGTCATGTCCGGAGCCTGTCATTTCCCAGCCGGCGCTCAGAACCGGCCGCGGCATTTTTCGCCGCCGACCGCCGTCTGGGCAGTTTATCCGGCCCTGAAAGGCGGCCGGCGCGACTGAAAACTGCGCTCCTGTCGCGCCCCACACGCGATGGCCGTGTCCCCGGCCGCGGCCACGGCACTGCACTGATCCTGGCGACGGTCGCCGTGACGGAGCCCGGCCGCCAGTCGGGGGTGGGGCGCGGAAAACCGACCTAACAGCCGCCAACAATGGTCATCGGACACTTTGAGCGGGGCGCAGGAGCGACAGGTAATGGCGCGGAGTCGTTCTTTTTCAATAGGTTTATCCATCGACTGCCGGCTGAGTGGTCGCCAGTGACATTAACGGCGGCACATTTTGACTTGCAGCCCACTCAGCTGGCCATGTAGGGTTGTCCGAGCACGAGCATTAGCTGTGTCAGCTTCACGAGCTTGCAGCGCGCGTTTGTCAGCCCTGACCGGCCTCGTAAAGGCTTCAGACGGCGTCACACTCAGCACCGGGTGTAATTCGACACGGGGTCGGCGCCGTGAACTGATCTCCCGCGAGTGACCTCATGCCGTCAACTGACCGCCCCCTGCGGCGTTTACGAACCATTTGCGGCGTCTGCATTCACAGCGAACGCCGCAAATCACGTGCGACATCTTTATCGCGCCTATTTGACGCTGATCCCTATAAGGGCGTGTCATAATAGCTGGCGGCGTGGGTGGTACGGACGTGCCCGTCGCACGTGCCGCCCCGTTTCGTGGCGCTGGGGGCCGCAGTGACGGCGACTCACTTCTCTCTGCCGACAGCGGTGACCCCGGACCGCCCGGTCGCCCTCCGTTGGCCGCCGCTCCGCCCATGGTCAGAAGTTAGCCCGTTCGGGGCGGCCAATGGCCCAGGGCGGGGACCATTTCGGCGGAGACAACGGTCATTGAGACGCTGGATGGCTGCGACCTTGGGGTCCAACGTCGTTAAACGGAGGATAATTCTAGAAACGTCGGCAGAAAGTCCGGGACGGTCGACGGTTGATAAGCCAAATGGCAGCTGGTCAATACGTTTCTCTACCATTTGCTGGAATGTTTTGAGAACTATTACAACGATCTTCTATTGAAATGAATGACATGTTATCACTTCATTTTTTAAAGCAATTTCACTTAACAAATCTGACGTTATTAAAATAAAGCATGTTATCAAATGGTTTTCATTTGTGATATGTTTAAGCATCAGCTGCTGTTCTCAGTAAAAAGTGTTGCAAATTATTGTGGTAGCATTAACATGTTTCGTTTTGCACTTGAAGCGATATTTCCTTGCAAATAATTACGTCGCCCATATTTTAATCTTTCGTGACTAGCAAAGGATACATCATTCTATGGTTTCGACAGATTTGTCACCTTATTCGTAAATCGTTATGTTTAAGTATCAGTGCTAAGTGGTGGATGCGTGTCCTAGCTGTTTATAGCTCTTACTCAACGAGCGTGATTGCTGCATTTTAGCAGGGAAATAAAATCAAGCTATTGACTTGTAACAAAAGACCTTCTATCCGGCGCAGGGACTCGCAAACATGACACTTAAAACACCACGCACAATCCTGCCGGCACTTGGCTTTAATCACTCTTCCTCGTATTTCATGTTTGGCTGTTAAGATCTCGGCATGAGAGCATACCCTGCTCGTAACTAATGCCAAACGACTCGTAAAATCCAAAGAGGCCCCGCAAAAATCCATTAAACACGGGATACTGAAGCGGCCAGCCCGTTATTTGTAGGATTATGCGACGCAATCTCGGTCATACGGCGCACGAAATTATCGCCGTCGATAAAAGACGGACTCTCCGCTGACGTGAAAAATTCACTTTTTTAAAGAGCCATTGTCATGCGATGTCGTTCAACTGGTTTGACCGTGTTAATCTTCTTGCTGTCCACAGTGTTATCGGCGAATAAGCCTATTCTCAGAAAACGAACCGCATTTGTGCGAGTCATCACCAGAAGTATTTTACATTGTGGATGTAACGAGCTCGAAGCTATCTTACGCTATTCCTTTAATATAGAATCATTTCATTTTAAATTGTTGGATATCTTGATATTGTTATCAACAAACATCAAACTTCTTAATTCGCTATCGAATGCATCACAACTAGCACGTAGATAGTCAATACACCTGGCTGAGTGGCCCCGTCTACTCCCGTGCTATCTAGTTATCAAACCTTTAACAAACGGAAGCAGCCACTGCATCACCAAACATTCCCGCTTTGGAGAGCTGTCACGCGAGAACAATGTCTCCCGTCAGCGGGCCGGTCGGCCGGGCGAGCCGCACTAATCCTGGTTAGTGGTGTGAGTTTGACTGCGGTGCCGCCGCCAGCCGACCCGCGAGCTCCGCCACCGCGGTCACAGGCTGACGCTGATCATGCATAATTAATCGGATCTATGAATTTTCGAACGGGCTAGTGGAGACAATTCAGCCGTTGTTATTGGATTGTGGTGTCGGGAAGCCCGCGGGATGAGGATATGCAAATGGCGCGCGCCGGTCGGCCACCGAACGCGATCTCGGGCACCCCGCGAGAGACGTCAGATCGGCTCGGAGCAATGCGGAATATGTTATCTAGCGACGAGCCTGCGATCGAATGAAGTCCGCCGCTTCCCTGTGGGTGGGCTTGATCTACGAAACCACGTTGGAATACGTCGGTAGACGTGAACTCAGTGATGCTCCATGTTTGCCCTTTCTGGCATTTTAATAACCATTCAGCATAAAATCAAAATACTGTCAAAGGCATCTTGATCAGTTTTGCTGTTCATTTCTTCCTAGTTCATACAAAATGACCAATCGTTTTATAAACGTATGATTTTCAAGTCGGCATCGGTTGAAGCGGAATTTTGAAGCGGTCAGCTCACTCAGTGCTCAATAAATCGTCGAGTTTCTTTGTGAGACGACAGCTGGTCGGTTTGGACGACGTATATGCCGGCCGCCCGCGAACCGATGCCTGGCCGTCGTCATATCTGTCACTCCAATAACGTGGAAATATCGCCGGCAGCACTTTTGTGCGGCATTTTCCGGGGATTTATGAAAATCACGCGCAGTGCCATTAGTCGGTACCATTACTGGACGGCGACGCTCTATGATGCATGCTTTATTGCCGGCCAGCCGATAGCCCGGTTAAAATTCCATCGCCGCCCCAAATCAGCATACATACGATGGGCTTTGGAGACCAAAAGGCTAAAAACACGCTGCTGCGCTCGGTGGCACAGGCGGCGCCGGTGCGGCATACCAGGAAGCGGGCGGTTTTTACCGTCGCGGAGGAACATAGCACAATCAATACACGCGCCGGTGACGTTTTCTTGACGCAATCTCGGCGCGTCACGACTGCGGCGAATGCCAGCGGCAATGCGCGACACGACTCCAGCATAAAGCAGCTACAGCCCAGAGATGAAATCTCTGTCGGCGACAACATCCCTCCGTCGATGGCTAATGGAGTCATCTGCACAGAGGGCACGTCCTGGGTTAACGTCGCTCGCGACGCGACGTCTCCGTCGCCGGCGACACGACCGCCTGCCTCACCCACCGCCGGCCGCCCACTGCGGCGCTGTATTTTGGCCAATTTCGGCGGCGTATTTCGGCCGATTTCGGCGAGGCGAATTGATTGTGAGCACTGCTCGGGCATCGTATAGATGCGGCGGCACGTGCCGGCGGCGGAAAAACGCTGATGGACGCCGCACGAGATCGGCACCGGCACGGAACGAGCGCTGCCGGACCGTCGCGCTGGTCAGATCCCGTCCGGCGAGCGGAGCTGGATAGCTCATCTTTTTATGACGCAGCTAGGGGTGGATATATATGTTTTTATAGCAGCCGGGAACGATCAGTAACATGTTTCTCAATGGACGGATTGGGGATGTATACAAATATGATTTGCAATATTTGTCGTAGGTACTTAGTTAAATGAAAGACAACGCTGAAAGACGGAACAATGCAGTTGCGTTTTGAGCGATTTTTGTGCTGTTGGTATCTATGGCCTTCCACTGGCTATTGCTTTTTCAATGAGTTATTTTCATTGTTATGCATTTCTTGTTATGTACGCACTATTGTCATTGTTTCGTACGTTGTTTTTGAAGGTAATATATTTGGTGTTTTTCCTCGCCTATCATCGATCTTCCTTACCCGCGCTGTGCAAAACAACTTAAAATGTTTTCTGCCGGGCACTTAGTTGTTGTTGGGGCTGTTTTCAGCACGTATGCCGTTGACGATCGTATCTCCATATTGGTAAATACGCCTAACTAATCGTTTAACTGTCACACAATACCTAGCCTCAGTAGCATTGTTGATGCTTTACCATGTAAGGCACGCAAGCGACGCCACTATAACGGCAAATGCGTGTGTTTTGAGCAGATGTGGTCCTTTTACCCGCATTGAGCTGCAGATGTGGCTGCCAGGGACAGTCACGTTTATGTCTGAAATCTCAGTCTGGGTGGGCGTTACGAGTTTGTTGTGTTGGCCGGCGTGTAATGGCATAACCGCACAGTTCTGGCACGTTGGCCGTCACCCGGCGTCCCTCGGCGCCCCCTGAAATACTGCCGCAGCCGGTGACGCAAATGGACCTGTAAAAAGAAACGTTGTCTCCGCGAGTGGAGGGGCGTCGCCGATGAAATGTAGAAAATTGGATCCGATAGAGCGCATTGTAAATTCGGTCGGCGGCACTCGCTGTTCAAATCAAGACGCTTCAAGATAACTAACGGTCGCCAGGTCGTCGTAATTTCGTTGCCGACGTCGTGCCCAGTCAGGGAGAATATCTCCGGCGCGCCCGGAAAAACGCCGCGGAGAGACGGTGGCGGTCTGTCCGACCGAGCCCGAAACCTCAGACGCAAAGAACGAGAGGGACCAGTATCCGCGCCGCGATTGACTTAGAGCGGACGCAGAGCGACATGATTACGCTCTCTGTTCTGGCCACTGCCCGCGGCTCGCCGGCTTTCCGCTGCACTGAAATGGCTCCGATCTTGGTTGGCGGCAGCAGTGGGGTGTCCGTTTCTCTGGCTCTGTATTCTGCTGGGCTCTGCGGCCGCCCCAGGGTGCTGAAGGGGGCCGTGGAAGAAGGCCGGCCTCCCGCTGAGACGTAATGGATATAAAACCGTCCACGCAGAAATTACGGCAAACATTTCAGCGCTTTCATCACTGCAACGCCGACAGCCGGGCGGACTGACCGCACGACATTTTGAATCGCTTCCGCTCCAGCAAATGATCGTGCAAGTTTTAAGTGCTCTTTTGTCTCGCCGAGTTTTCTTGGTTTTCGTGGTAGCCGGAATCAGAGTTCATGTGGGCCGGGGCGGGGCGGCGCTCGGCCGCGCTGCGCAGTCTGCCTGGCCAGGTATTCTGTACCGGCACGCAGCTGCGTCGTGCGGCACAGCATACCTGTCAGGCGTGCGGGTGGGCGACTGTGGTATTTGAACATCCGCCGGGTCTGCCATCCAACGTTCCGCTGGAAATGTAAACGACGGAAGCAGTCTGCCTGGCTCGACATGTGTTAACATCTGTTTTGTTAACTAATATAAGCACGTAGTGCTATTTTGTTTAGCTTTCACAAATATTTCACCCGAACTAGGGCAAAGTTTTCTCGGAATGGCAGCGCCGCCGGACCACACGCGTGTTTTTGCCACCGGAGTAAAATACTGATAGCAGACGGAGCGGAGCGTAAGAACAACGCCCTAAGGTCCCCTGCGATAAATACAGATCCGTTTAGCTGGTAGACTCCTTGTTTGGCCCTGTTGCCACCCATGTCGCGCTGTCTAACTATGTTTATCCACATAAATTGTACCGTCCGACTGCTGCAGGCATGTTTATAGTGATCGGGACCATCCTTGAACGTCTCTCCTTAGGCGCCTGGTGTTGCCACCCAACGGTCGACCCGCCGGCTGCCTCGTTGTGCGTCACGTCGGCTTACCAGAGGTCTGGCAGGACCGGGTATTGACCTCTGTGTGGAAGGGAGACGGAGAGAGGTCAAGATCACCGCAGTGCGGCTGTGGGCAGTGGACACAGCTGAAGTTCCTCAGTCAGCGTCGCGCTGAGCTGTTCGTCTCTCTGGTCCGCGGCCGGCCGACTTATTAACGCAAGCTGGTGCATTATGCCGACTTACCGGCCGGCTTAAAACTCCATTAGGTGACGTTATGAGGTTGCTGGGGACAGGGCCGAGATGGGCCGGTGAGTGGACTCTCTCTCGTTTTCTCTCTCAGTCTGCTGCACCCCTTGTGACGGTCATGGGGAGGGAGGGAGTGGGCTCCACTGTCTCAACTCAGCACAGACGTCTCACAATGGCCGGATTAGACGGCCGTTTAGGTAGCGTCTCGATGGACCCTTAAGTTAAAGCCTTTTGCGATGGATTTGCGAAACGAGGCGGGCATGCAAATCTGGCCTGTTCGGAATCCCCTGGCGAGCCGCCGGTATTTCTTTGTTGGCGCGTCGTCGGGCCATCTCGGCCGTATCTTTGTCCTAAAGTGGAGAAGAGCTCCCGCTCCGCCGGCGTGGGGTGTGATTTAGCCTGTGGCTCCCCCACACGACACAATCCTGCCGGTGGCTGCTGTCCGCCGCCCCCGCCCCGCCCTGGCCGCCCCGCTCCGGGCCGGTTTAACGAGCTGGCGATTTATTCGCGGCGCTGCCGGCGTAACACGGCAGTGAAGCGTGCCGTCTCGGTGAGGAGGCCGGCCGTATCTCGTGTGACGGCTCCCCCGGAGACCTCCCACTCGTCAGCTGCGGCCGTTCGCCGCGCCGCCGCGTATAAACACAACGGCGCGCCGGTTATCTGCGGCCAGTTTACGGCCGCGTTACGGCGACGGAGACTCGGAGGAGAGGGGAGACGGTTCATCCCGGCGGTAACCCGGCGGAGCGGGAGCCGGTTCCTCCCGGCGGAGCGATGGAGACGGTTCATCCCGGTGGTACCCTGGCGGAACGGGGAGTTGGTTCATCCCTGCGTACCCCGGTAGAGTTGATTCATCCGGGCGGAGCGAGGAGGCGCTTTATCCTGGCAGTACCCAGCAGTAGGTATAGGGTCTTCTCACTGACGTCACGGACCTTTCGCGGCGGCCATTTTTTGAGGACTCTGTGAGGGCTGCCATACTGGTTTCCGATGCGCTCCACATTGGTGTGTGACACGCTGCGGTTTTGCACATTTTATCTGCTTTAGTTTGGTGTAAACATCATATCAAAGCATGTCCACTGAAAAATAAATCAATTTTTACACACTCCTCAGGTCATGTTGCCAGGATATTTTGTGGTCCATGGAAGATATTAAGGCAGGCCAGATAAGGATATCAGAAAAAACTTACGCCCATTCTGGGACTCGACCGTTTACGAGTAGCCAGCTGAGTAATGCAGATGATGCTGACTTGGCCATCCTTGTCTCCATTACATTCCATACTGGAATGTTTCCTCTATTCAGCACTAGCTCATATACTCTAAGACCAACTGATGGACTATAAAAATCACGGGCGGATCCATCATTTTTTAGGAGTGAGCCGCAGGCAAATTTAGTGGACGCTCTTTCCAACAATCGAAGGGGGGCCAAAAAATGAATAGGCATAGAGATGCTCAATGTGGTTGAGGGCGAGCTGACTCAAAAACCAGGGACGCTGAGCGCTCAATTTATTTCCTTTTCCGTGATTACCGTCACTTCCTTACGCCCATCGCCCCAATACAGGGCGTTCCGGCGCACGGACAGATCCGTGGCGCACGCCCCTCTTGCGTGCTGGCGGGGTAGAGGCGAGTCCCTGCGGCACCAACCCTGGATCTGCCAGCTGATACAAAATTGTGGTGTACATACTGAAACAAGTACCTTACGGATGAGTCTATGAATGAAATCTGAACACCGAACTGGATTGGTTCATGGTCGATGGGATTGGCCGAAAACTTCAAGCATCCAATGGTAATTGCGTTTATCTCTAAGTTAATTGAGAACGCTGAATCTTTGAAGACCACAGAGGACCATGCCGCCTTCACACTAACCTCAATTCACCGGATATAAATAATTTCAATCGTGCCTGCAAAACACGTGAAATCCAATACCTCTATTGCGTTGATTTGTATTTTATGCCGCGACTTTCGTGGGCCCAAATCCTCAAAAAATGGCGGACAGTGACGTCATCTGAGAAGACCCTATATCCCACGTCCTTCCCTGCTGACTGTCCGGGCGGCGGCAGGGAGGGGAGGCGGGGAGGGGTGGGGGCGGCGGGCGTGGTGGCTGGCACGGGCCGCGGGTGACGGAGCGCCAGCGGGCGGGGCGGCCGATCATGTTCCCGGCACCGACAGACAGCCCCTCCGCTGGGCCAGCACTTACTGCGCCGGCCAGCCCTCCTCTCCCCCTGACGCGTCACATGTCACCACTCCTCCTACCGGCGGGGCTGGCTGCGTATCACTCCTCTCGCTATCCTGCTGTATATGTAATTCCTCTTCTCCATTTCTAAAGCTCTTTTACCATTCATTTCATCTCTCTTCTCTCTCCTTTCCTGACTCTCCTCCGTTCATACTCGTCTTTTCTTCACGTTTGCAGCTCTGTGATCTCCTTCCATCCTCGTTCTTCTTTGCACGCATTGCAGTGCCAGTGTCCTGCATCGAACCGACTCGGCTGCGCTCTCGATCTATGTAAATCTAATAGAATGGACTGTGTTAGTGCGTCGGCCGGTGGCAGCGCGGCCAATCAATGGCGTGGTGTTAGCGGCGCGGCGGTGGCGTTAGCGGCGCGGCGCGTCTGCCGGCCCGTCGCTGGCCAATCTCACGGATCGTGTGCCGCTCAGCGGTGACCCTCTCTCTCCTCAGCGGTGACCCTCTCTCTCCCTCTTTCTTTCTCTCTGCCGTCTCTTCTCCTGCTGCCGGGCTTCAGTGGAGCAGCTGACGTCATCGCCGGTCACGGACAGGACACGTGTTCGCCTAAACTCCTGGACAGCTGATCATTGCAGAACAGCGGACAGTTGGACAGTTGGGCAAATTGTCGTGATGACTTCTGACCGTCTGCCCCCCCCCTCTCAGCCTCCGGCGGCGGGGCAGCCTCCTCCGTCTGTCAGCCCCGCCCGCCTCCGCCGCCGGGCTCTCAGGAATGTTTACCGGAGATAACCTTGCAAAACACGTACTAATGAGGCGAGAACTAATTGAGTGGCGCGCTTGGCTGGCGAGAGTTTTTGCACCGTGCCGCCCGGAAGGCCCAGATAACGTTGAATGGGATCATAATGAGCAGGTTAGGAGACCCGGTGGCGGTGGCTGAGCGCTTGTGCCACAATTAAGCTGCCATATCGCTGCTGCTATCGCCAAAGGAGTCGACCATTTGGACACAGGCACGCCCTATCGAACGCGAATCGAATTTTCTATCTTCACAATGGCGCGTAACTTCTTTGTAATGCCACTAACTTTCAAGATCTCGTCTCCAATTCTACGGCAGATTTAACTGAATGACCAATTCCGACGCGTGAATTTTTCTCTCATTGGGCGCGGGCCCACATTGCTTTCATGCCTCGCCGTCGCCCGGCTAGATTGAACGACCACTCTCGCCTCATTGAGTGGCGAAATTTATTCGACGTGTTTTTCCGGAAATATTCTGTAGTGTCCGGGGAGCAGTATTTCAAAGTCGGCCTATTGAAAAGAGATTGTAATATCCCCCGCTATTTAAATCACGCCGAATGTATGTATAGTCATGCCTGCCACTGGAATGGTCGTTTGAAACGCACCGCGGAGTCGTGATGGATCGGCAGAGCCCGTTCCAGCGGCGGCGGGGTGCTGCCTGCCGAAGGGAACTGCCGACTGCCGACTGCCGACTGCCGACTGCCGACTGCCGACTGCTGACTGCTGGTGGCCAGCCGGGCGTCACGGCGATTTTTGTCATTGGTCGTTCCGGCCGAGGGTCGAGGGATGAGCGGACTTCGAGGAAAGGGCCATTCGCTGGCCCGCCGGCCGTCTCGGACGTCATAACTTCAACCGTGGCATTGTTTGGTAGTGTCGGGCAGCGACTGGGACGGAGTGGGGCGGAACGGCACGGGACGGAATGGGAGTGACCGGGACGGAATGGGATGGAGTGGGATGGACGGATGGGGAACGGCAATGAACGGGAGGAAGCGGGATGGGACTGGGTGGGTAGACGGAATGATGTATGTCGGACGGAATGGGAGGGGGCGAGGACGAGCGCCGGTAGAGGCCAGCACGAGGTAGGCTGAGTACGGTCCGCAGTCCGTACGGCGAGCAGGCGACGCGGCCACCACATCTGACACTACCACCACCCGCGGATGCGGCCACCAACCCGCGGATGCGGCCACCAAGCCGCGGAGGCGGCCCGCGGCGAGAGAGGCCATTATCATGGCTCCTTGGAGCGTAGGAGCGGCTACAGCTCTCTCACTGAGCGATCGTCGATGTCTGAGCTGACAGCCGGACGGCACGATTTGTTCCGGTGGGCCGCGCGGCGCCGCGGGGCACTGCCGCAGCCACCGCACGGGGGCGACGGTGGTGGGCGAGCTGTGACAGCAGCAGAGAAACTGCTGCGTTTGTTTGTTGTGTGTCATAATATGCCTGTTTTGATGGTAAACAAAATCACACTCTGGAAGTTTTAACTTCTGTCCATATTATTATACGCCAAGAATTGCTAATTTATATTTTCATTTAATTTCCACTCCCTGTCTTTAAGCATTGCATTTATAAAGTAGGAATAAATCACAAAAGGAGAGCGAAGCGCTGGCCGCTGGAGGCACGCGTCTATGCGCAGGCCGACGGACGGACACAGTCATCCGCAGTACACGGACTGGCGGACAGTCAGCTCGCTCCATTTGTCTCCCCGCGGGGATGCTCGGACGGCCCTCCCCGAACTGCAGCCATTTGTCGGCAGGCCGGGCGACGCTCGTTACGGGCGACTGATCGCCCGTAACGAGCGTCGCGCCGGCCACAGTCGGCTTTGTGACGGCAGCCAGCCTTCTGTACCGCCGCTGCCGTGCGTCCCTGTGTGCCGGAGGATAGTCTCCGGGCGTGGTGCCCACTGCAGCGGGCCTGGCGCTGTCGGCTGCGGCCTCGCGCTACGAGACGGTCTGGTTCGCGTGGATCGGTTAATGGAGTCGGAGTTACAGAAATGACACAGTATTTTTACGTTTATTTTTATTTTTGTTTCTGCTTCAAAAATCGAAAACAAAATAGATATCAACGTTGTCAGCATCGGAAGCGTCTGTCTACCGATGAAATGTATTGTTTATACGAACCTTTTCGCATGTGTGTCATAGAGCAATGTGTTAATTAGCAAGTGGTTAGTTAGGCAGGTAGCTGGAACGCTGCTGCAGATAAAGCTCCGAGGCAGCCGTGCCAATTTCCAGAGTTCAGCCGAGTCCGTGCCGCGGACGCAATCGCCGCTCTTTATTAATGATGGAGCCGATTCGAGCCATGGAATTAGCGTCGGAGATGGAATTTCAAACNAAGAGCAATGCTTCTAGTAGCGAAAGCTCTCTGGCGATTATCGATAATTAAGTACTTCCAGTATGTGATTGGCGACGTTGGAATATCTCAGCATCTAAAGTGATTCTGGGGAAATGAAGAACATGGCTAAATTCAGAAAAATATGTTCTACAAACTAGTAGCAACAACTCCACATGACCAATGTGAATAGGCACACTCCCTTTAACGATGAAAATTTGAGATAGCAAATGAATGGTCAAGACGAGAAAAGCTCAAATCTGCAATTATATAGTGCATGGGGGGTCGGGTTTCTTTCAAGACGAGATCAAAGTTGCACTGCCCCAAAGTTCAAATTTTTTGTTTCACTGAGCGGTTCATCGCAATTTATTGATAATTATGTGAGTTATTTGCTAAAACCGAGGGGGCGGGGTGTCATCGACCTCCAGCACTGCCGAGAGTTAAACTGAGAGAGTTTAACTAAAGTAGCGGAGTAACGGTCTAAAGCAACTTACATTACATTTGTCGCAAAGTAGCGGAGTAACGAGTAACGGAACTACTTTTATGAGTAATAAAGTAACGAGCAATGGAGCTACATTTTGGAGTAACGATGTCCACCACTGCCTCCGGCCTATAGACCGTGCCGGCTGTGTCCCGGCCGGCGGTGGCTGTCAGCTGTCCGGCCTATAGACCGTGCCGGCTGTGTCCCGGCCGGCGGTGGCAGCTGTCCGGCCTATAGGGTCTTCTCAGATGACGTCCACTGGCCGCCCATTTTTTTGGAGGATTTTTGGCACACGGAAGTCGCGGCCACTAAAATACAAATCACGCCAAATAAGCGTATGGATTTCAACGTATTTGCAGGCAACGGGATTGATTGATTTATATCGTGATTGAGGTAGTGTGAAGGTGGAGTCCTCTGTGGTCTTCAAAATCTAAGCGTTTCTCAAATAAATGTTAAAATAAACGGCAATTCACGATGGATCTTGAAGTTTTTGCGGCAATCCATCGACCATGAACCAATCATTCGGTGTTAGTTTCAAAGTCATAGACTCATAGTAAGGTACTTGTTTCAGTATGTAACACACAATTTTTTTTATCAGCGGCCAGATCCAGGGGGGTGGGCCGCGCCCGGCAAGGGACCTCGGCCTCTCCCGCCCAGAACGCAAGAAGGGGCGCCCCACGGGACTGTCCGTCACAGCGGACGGGCCCGGCGATGGCGAAAAGGATGGAACAGGTAAACACGGGAAAGGAATATAATGAAGCGCTCAAAGCGTCCCTGTATTTTATTGAGTACAGCTCGCCTCAAGACCAGCTTAAGCATCTCTATCCTAAGCATTTTGCCCCCTTGGAACTTGTTGGAAAGCGTCCCCTTAAAATTTTTGGCCTGCGGCTTCAACTCCTAAAAAAATCAAGGATCAGCCCGTGGAATTTGTATAGTCCATTCAGTTTTTGGTCCTTGAAGTATATGGAGCTAGTGCTGATAGAGGAACCATTCCAGTAATGAATGTAATGACAGTGTATTGGCAAAGCCTCAGCACATCCACCTGCCATTCAACTCAGTGGCTAACATGAAACGGTCGAGTCCGCCCAGAATGGCGTAGTTTCTTCTTGAGATATACTTTCCACTGGCCTGACTTATAATCTTCATGGACCCAAATATCCTGGCGAACATGCCTCACGGATGTGTAAAATTATTTTCTTTCCAGTGAAACATGCCTCTTGATATGAAATGTTACACAACAAATAACAAGAATAAAAAATGTGCCAAAAACTCGCAGCGTGTCCCACAAACCATGCTGAGAACCGCGTATGGCAGCCCTCACGGAGTCCTCAAAAACCCATGGCCGCGGCGAAAGGTCCGTGACGTCAAAGTGGAGAAAGACCCTATAGACCGTGCCCGGCTGTGTCCGGCCGGCGGTGTCTGTTCAGCCGTCCGGCTAGAGACGCGTGCCGCTACTGTGTCCCGGCCCGCGGTGGCATGTCCCAGCCGTCCGACTATGACCGTGCCCGGCTTTGTGTCCCGGCCCGGCGGTGGCTGGTCAGCCGTACCGGCCTATAGACGCGTGCCCCGGCTGGGTTGCCCGGCGGCGGTGGCAGCGTCCGGCTATAGACGTGCCGGCTGTGATCCCGGCCGCGGTGGCTGTCCAGCCGTCCGCCTATGACCGTGCCGGCTGTGTCCCGGCCGGCGGTGGCTGTTCAGCTGTCCGGCTATAGACCCGTGCCGGGCTGTGTCCCCGGCCGGCCGGTGCTGTCAGCCGTACCGACTATAAAGACGTGCCTGGCTGTGTCCCGGCCGGCGTGGAGCTGTCCGACCTATAGACCCGTGCCGGCTGTGTCCCGGGCCGGCGGTGTCTGTCAAGCCGTCCAGGCCTAGAGACCGGTGCCCGACTGTGTCCCCGGCCGGCGGTGGCTGTCAGCCGTCGACCTATAGACCGTGCCGCTGTGTCCCGGCCGCAAGTTTACAACAATGCCTACGAGAAAAGGTGCACCGTTCGCGCCTGGTTGTTGACGTCATGCTGACGTCAACCTCCGTCGGCGCAGCCAGTTTAGAGGTTGCGCACGGGCTCGTAGGAAAGTGTGCGCGCGCCGACGCAGCGTAGCGGCGCCGCGCGGCTGCATCGCGCAGAGGTGTGCAACGGTTTCATGGGTAGGGTTTCCGACCGGGCAAATGCGCCAGGGCAAAGCTTGTATCGGCTAAGAATTAATAGTCCAGCTGTATCGGCGATACAAATAATTGGAAGTCTACACCTACTAAGGGTTACCTGGAAGGATATTTGCCAACGGCTATTGTCCGCTAAGCGGTATACATCGGATTTTCCGCGCCCTCTTGAGTTGGAGTTAGAAGGGGTGGTGGAACACCCTTTCTTAACCTCAGCTTCTTGGAACGTAAAGACGAAAACCAAAACCACTTCGAAACGTCGTTCCAAAAATCACTTTTAAACTAATTCAATATTCAAATTTCGCTAGGTCAAATTTTCCGCTCACAAGAAAGGTCATCGAAGGCCAAATTTTCCAAGTTTTTAGGACTTTTGCTTGCCCCTGATTTCCCCCCCTGGATCTGCGAGTGGTTCCTGTGAAATAGCTATTTCAGCACAAATAGCTAATCACAGAACCACTCGCAGATCCAGGGGGAATCAGGGGCAAGCAAAGTCCTAAAACTGGAAAATTTGGCCTTCGATGACCTCTGGTGATCTGAATTTTGACCTGAGCGAAATTAATATGAAACAGTTTAAAAGTGATTTTTGACGACGTTTCGAAGTGTTTTTGGTTTTCGTCTACGTTCCATAGGAAGCTGAGTTAGAAGGGGTGTTCACCACCCCTTCTAACTCAACTCAGTAGGGCGCGGAAAATCCCGATGTATACCGCTTCAGCGACCAATATGCGTGGCATAATATCCTTCCAGGAACCTTGTAGGTGTAAGACTTCCAATATTTGTATCGCCGATACAGCTGACTATAATTCTAGCCGATACAGCTGCCTGCGCATTTGCCCGTTCGGAACCCTCCCATGAACCGTGCACACCTCGCGCCGATGCAGCCGCGCGGCGCTACGCTGCGTCGGCGGCGCACACTCCTACGAGCCGTGCGCACCTCTAACTGGCTGCGCCGACGGAGGNCGGAGCCCGTGTGATCGAACACCACCTCGACGTCATCTGGCAGACGGGTGGCGGCCCTGTGAGGTTAGCTCGCGAGTTCGTCTGGAAATGAGTCATCCAACGAAACTGGTGAAGCAGAGATGACTTTTAACATAAATATATATATATATATATATATATATATATATATATATAAATATATATATATATTTGTTTGTAATATAATATAATATATTAAAATACAACATACTCGTAGAAATGTAATTTTATATTAAATTAAATATACAATGTATTATATTAATGTTATATAATACAATATATCATATGTAGTAATATTGCGACAAGCCTAGTTAAGTGCAGAACAATAAGGTACTCGTCTTCTATTAATTCTTAAATAGTGGACAGCCTATAACATGTATTTTGCATTGTTTTTCGTTACCTATAACGGATAAGGTAGAACCTCGTTCACTCGGCTGTTTTTCAGCACAGACTCAGCTCGGCTCTTTATGAATCTTCTAACACTTTTGTCGCATGATATTATGCAAACATCCGGCAGCACCACGTTCGGCAGCAGCATATTCGGTAACAGAATATTATATCAACAGCCTGAATAGTTAGCATGAACTTTTGTACCGAAACCAAACTTAGGCCAGGCTGTTAAACCGTCTTAATACCCCCCCCCCCCTCCCAAGACACCATCGTGCTGTTTTACTCTTCATCAGAAAATTTACATTAATAGTCCCAAGAACCAATTCGCTTTGCATCGACTCATTCGTGTCATTAATTCCGGTCATTTTTCAGCTCATCGGTCTGAGCGCAGCGCCTAACTGGTCTGGGCCGTGCAATCGATACGTCGTCTCGGATGTTGGCCAGCCGGTCGCCGTAGCGTGCTGCACCTTAAATGACTTGGCAGAAGCGAAACACGCAGTCACCGTGTCGTCACTCACAATGGTCCGCCAGCCGTACCTATATGCTATATAGTGTTCCGCGGTATCGGGCGGGTTTCAGGAAGATATCGGAGTGTTTGAGATGATAAGCTTACGTTTATTTCGTGAGATCCATACGGTATATATCCATCAGCCCATATGGTAGATACTAGAGAGCATAAAAACAAAAGTTGAATAAATTTATTTCTAAAAATATCCAGACGATCATATTTTGACCGGTTACACTCTACCGTAAGATAATATTTAGTTAGATCACTCATATTGCAGATATGTTAACAGCTTACTCCCCCTTCCAATGTTTTTAAATAAATTGAATTTATTAAACACTGCTTCAAATAATGTTAGTTCAACATCTCATTTTTTGCAGAGTATAATTTCAATGTGAAAATGAAGTTACAAAAT
Source organism: Semibalanus balanoides (assembly GCA_014673585.1). Taxonomy (NCBI): domain Eukaryota; kingdom Metazoa; phylum Arthropoda; class Thecostraca; order Balanomorpha; family Balanidae; genus Semibalanus; species Semibalanus balanoides. The sequence goes on from VOPJ01000738.1 coordinate 98,397, forward strand.
GCGACAGTTTGTAGACAGGAGACACAATTACAAGACAATATGCAAAAAAGCTACACAGACTAGCCACTATTTAGAAGACAGCAGTAGTGGATAACCGTTACATGAATGAGTGACAACTACAAGCATCGACCCTGAACTGCTTAAAATGCCTCACATTTAGCCTCTGCTGCCGACTTACATTAGTTGGTTATCAAATACTTATCAGTTTATCTCATAATGTATCACGATGAGGCTTCAAGCGGCATATTTTGAGTCTCCAAGCACATGTGCTTGCCTCCAATTTCCACACATGACTCGGGCAAGACATTCGACGAAGCTGATAAGCCCCGGACCTTTTGACCTTGCATCCGACCATATTAACCCGACGACAAACTCTTCTCACATCAAAGCTCACAAAAGCCAACTATCCCCACGGTATATAAAATACTAGGTAGCGCAGAGAATTTCCTTCAACATGGGGTCTATGGGTTCACATTGCGACAGCCGATATTCTAGATGCAAATAAAAGTATTACACTACAGATTTTCATCAAACTTCGTGACAAATTTTATTTTTATATTTATCATTTAATATACAAAAACATTTACATATTTGATTCAGTACCTGCTTCTTGAAATATAAATATACACCAGCTAGACCTGTGGGCAAGTCGGACACAACTCAGAAACGTGATGAAATATTACATATTTGTATACAATTCCATGGCCATCATTGAGCTAAGAATTTCACACTGATTGTGTGAACATCATACTTTTATCAAAAATAATCCACTTAAGGTGATAAATTTGCGTTCAAATTAAGAAAATGTTCAGCTTTAACCACCATTGCACAAAACAAATCATGCTCATCCAGTAACTAAACCTTGCGAGCATGATATAAGATCATTTTTGAAAGCCTCGTTTCAATATTTGTCAAATTATATCATCCACATGACTGAACCCCATCTAGAAGAAAAGTGTGAAAATTTTTCTAAGATATTCATTACGGCGTGGCCAATTAGACTTGTTTTTTAAATATTTTTTGTCCGCAGTTTCAGTATTAGAATAACATCGACATGGTAAAAAAATAAGAATAAACTTTATTTTTTTCACAAATTAGGTCTAATGCGATGGGATTAAAATGACAATATGGATACCATCAGAATCAGTAAATTCAAAAAATATTTAGAGACAAGTACTGACTAGAGTTTTGAATGTTTGAGACTCCATCTCATGCTATAAATACTAGCATTCTAATAAGAACGTTAAAACATGTGTGCAATATGACACCTGTAATCGGTAGTGTTGTTTATAGTCGATGTTCAACTGTAATGTCATTAAAGCGTCAACCAATCAGCGACGACCAACACAGTCGCTGAAATTGGTCGATCCTGTTGTTTACATTTCTCGATTAGTCAGTTGGCGGTGCACGACTGCTCACAAAGCTGACTGCGCCCACGTGACTATCCCTTATCTTACCCCCGACCCGGTGCCCTGACGCCTTGCAGATGAGCCCCCGACGCAAACCTGCCCCAGAACTCACTCGCCTGCTGCCGCCGTACTGACTCACCAGAACTCACTCGCCTGCTGCTGCCGTGCCGACTCACCCCCGTGCCGACTCACCAGAACTCACTCACATGCTGCCACCATGCTGACTCACCCCCCTGCCGACTCACCAGAACTCACTCACCTGTTGCCACCATGCTGACTCACCCCCGTGCCCGTACATCACCCAGCGCTCACCCCCGCCACTCATCAGAACTCACTTCAACCTAATGATTGCCTCCGTGCCGACTCACCCCCGTGCCGACTCACCCCCTCACCCCCGTGCCGACTCACCAGAACTCACTCACCTGTTGCCGCCGTGGCCGACTCACCCCCTGTGCCGACTCACCGCCGTGCCGACTCACCAGAACTCACTCACCTGTTGCCGCCGTGCCGACTCGCCGCCGTCTATCGACGTCCCTCTCAGCAGCCGGCCAGCTGCCGCCTCATCCGCTGACCGGCGTCCGTCCGTCTCCAGGACGACAACCGACCACAAACAGAGTTGTCGGCTGGTTGACGGCGGGGTGTGAAAGTTGGGCGTGTGGGTTGGGAGTTGGTCTTGAGTAGACGTAAATAGTGGTAATTGGTGGAAAGAAGTGTAGGTATGTTTGGCGGCGGTCAGAGGTTAGCCTGGCCGGTCCCATTCAAATGTTCGCCAGCAGTATTAAGAGGGCGGCCGGGTCAGTAGGTCAGTGCCTCCTGGATCAATCCCAGTGCAGATAGGGTGGCGGCGGGTTGGAGTCAGGAGGGCAGCCGGCGCGCGATCCCAATCCAGCAGATTAGGGCGGCGGTCAGGAGGCCAGCCCGGCTCGAGGAGTCAATCACCAGCGCAGATAGGCGCTGGCGCCTCAGAGGTAAGCCGGGCGGATCGAATCGCCAGTCAGATAGGGCGGCGTCAGAGGATAGCCAGCCGGGATTCAACTCCCAGTAGGGCGTCGTTCAGAGAAGTAGCCCGCCGGGATCAATCCCAGCGAAGCCCTAGGGGCGGCAGGTCAGCAGGGCAGCCGCGGGATCATCCCAGCAGATAGGCGGCGCGTCAGAGGCAGCCGGCCGGGATCAACCCAGCAGATAGGCGGCGGTCAGAGGCAAGCCGGCCGGATCAATCCCAGCAGATAGGGGCGCGCGGTCAGAGGCAAGCGCCGCGGATCAATCCCAGCAGATAGGAGGCGGCGGCAGACGTAGCCGCCGGATCAATTCCCAAGCAGATAGGGGCGCGGACTGAGGCCTGAGAGCACCAGTCAGAGGTAGCCGGCCGGGCATCAATCCCATCAGTAGCGCGGCGGTCAGAGGTAGCCGGCCGGGATCAATCCCAGCAGATAGGGCGGCGGTCAGAGGTAGCCGGCCGCGATTCATCCAGCAGATAGGGCGCGGACTGAGGAGCCCACAGGTCAGAGCAGCCGGCCGGGATCAATCCAGCAGATAGGGCGGCGGAGCTGAGGAGCCCACCAGTCAAGGCAGCCGGCCGGGATCAATCCCAGCAGAAGGTCGGCGCGTCAGAGGTAGCCGGCCGGGATCAATCCAGCAGAATAGGGGCGGCGCAGCTGAGTAGCCGGCCGGTCAATCCCAGTAGATAGGGCGGCGGTCAGAAGTAGCCCGGCCGGACAATCCCAGCAGATAGAGACGGCGGTCAGCGGTAGCCGGCCGGGATCAATCCCAGCAGATAGGGCGGCGCGTCAGAGCAGCCGGCCGGATCAATCCCAGAGAGTAGGGGCGGCGTGTCAGAGGTAGCGGCCGGGATCCAATACCAGCAGATAGCGGCGGCGGAGCTGAGCCTGAGGAGCCCACAGTGCAGAGGTAGCCGGCGGATCAATTCCCATCAGACCTAGGCGGTCGGTACAGAGTAGGCTCAGGCCGGATCAACCCAGCAGATAGGGGCGGCGGTCAGAGGGTAGCCGGCCGGGAGGCATTGTCGAATTCCCCAGATAAGCGGCTGCGAGGCTGAGTAGCCCCACAGTCAGAGGCAGGCGGCCGGATCAATCCCCAAGCAGATAGGGTCGAGCGGTTTAGCTGAGGTATATCGCGCGACAGGTCAGAGCAGCCGGCCCGGATCATCCCACAGATAGGGGCGCGGTCAGAGGTAGCCGGCCGGGCATCAATCCAGACGAAGGAAATTAGGGGCTGCGGAGTCTGAAGGAGCCAACATCCTCAAGAGGCAGCCGGCCGGCATCATATCCGCCAGCAGATAAGGGACGCGGAGTCTGAGGAAGCCCACAAAGTCAGAGGCAAGCCGGCTGCGAATCAATACCGCATAAATAGGGTGCGGACTGGTCCACAAGGGTAGGCCGGAAGCGGATCAATCCCAGCAGGATAGGGGCGTGCGGAGCTGAAGGTAGCCCGGGCCGGGATCAATCTCCAGCTAGATAGGGCGCACGCGTCAAGGAGTAGGCCGGCCGGGAAGATACGAATCCCAGCAGATAGAGCGGCCGCGTCAGAGGTAAGCGGCCGGGATCAATCCCAGCAGATAAGGGGCGGCGGTCAGAGGCAGCAACGGGCCTGGAGATAAAAAATCAAAGAATTTCCGCAGCAGAATAGGGCGTCGTCAGAGGAGTAGCCGGCCGAGGATCAATTGCCACAGCAGATTAGGGGCGGTCGCAAGACTGCGGGGCGTGTATGGCAACCCCACCAGTCAGAGGCTACCGGCCGGGATCAATCTCCATTCGAGAATAGGCGGCGGCGGTATCAGGAGTAAGATAAGATCCTGGCGCGTTATCCAATCGTCAGCAGATTATGGGGCGCGGTGGGCCAGTGCCTAGCCGGCCGGGATCAATCCCAGCAGATAGGGGCTGGCGGAGAACTGTGATGTAAGCCCCACAGTCAGTAGGCGAGCCGCTGGTGAACTTAACATACCCAGCAATGAGAGCGGCAAAGGAGAACTATGTGAGGAGCCCACAGTCAGAGGCAGCCGGACCTGGATGCAATCCAGCAGATAGCGGGCGGCTCAGAGGTAGCCGGCTCGGAAGATCAATCCACCGGCAGATTAGGGCGGCGGAGCATGAGGTAGCCGGGCCGGGATCAATCCCAGCAGATATCGGGCGGAACGAGTCAGAAACAGGGTAGCGGCCGGGATACAATCCTCCCAGCAGATAGAGTCGGCGGGAAATCAAGAGGTGAGGCCGCCGCGTGATCAATCCCAGCATAGTACCGGAACGGCGGTCAGAGGCAGCCAGCCGGGATCAATTCTCCAAAGTCTAGTATAGGAGGTCTGGTTCGCGTCAGATGTACCGGCCGTGGATGCAATACCCAGCAAGATAGGGCGCCGGAGCTGAGGAGACGGACAGATCTGACCTGTAGTCATGTGACCAGTCAACGTCCCAGACTGACACTGAGAAGTACCAGTCTAGTTGTAAGCTACAGATCAAGAACATGTAGACACGTATATGTTAGGGTGCAGTGAAAATGGAAAAAAAATGAAAATTGAAAATGGAGACGCGTTTTATTTTGCATCTGATACTCCTGAAGCCAAACAAGGCGTTTGTTTGCACAAACAAACAAAAAATGTTAAGCTGGACGGTTAACCATTTGTAAATTGGAGTTTTTGACTAATTTCGAGTATTTGACGCTATGCGGAAAAATATAATTAAAATTAAAGCTGGAAATGAAGACGTTTTTTATTTTGCATCTGATGCTCCTGAAGCCATCCAAGGCGTTTCTTTGCAAACAAAAGTTTGTTTAGCTGGACGGTTAACGATTTGACAATTGGAGTTTCGGACTATTTTCATTTTTCGAGTACCTATTTGACGTAATGTATACGCAACTGTTATCTGTACAGAATATGAACACTCGTGAACAAATTTTAGTCCAACCGATAGATTATAGCTATTATAATGTAACCAACGAGTTATTGTAAATAAAAAGGCTCTATATATCAAAGCAAACTTCAACATAGAATACCTATTGATGGTGCGTCATGGTATGCTGAGAACTGCTGGCGTTAGGTATTCATGGAGCGTCCAGTGACGATAACAATAACACCTGTTGGTATTAGTCACAGGTCAGCAATCACCACACAGTCAGTCAGTGGTGCACTCAGGGGGGTTAAAAGGGGCAGCTGACTCCACCTAAGTTTTTTAGGGGGCCTGCATCAAAAGGACACATATTCTGGCTCATACTTGGCAGGGGCCCGGTCCTGGTAAGGCCTGATCGAGGCAAAAGTCCGGTGCTAGCAAAAGCGTGATATATGTGGTCCGGTCAGGACAAGGACCCGGTCCTTGCATATTCTTGATGGGGGCTCGTTTCAGGTAAGGGCTTGGTCTTGGTCAGGCTCGATATCGAGGCAGCGGCTTGGTGCTGGCAGAGGCGTAGCATGGGGCCCGGTCAGGACCAGATCCCGGTCACAGCAGGGCCTGGTCCTTGCATATATAGGTTTACAATTTCCAGCCTTTGGACGTCAAAGTCCCGTATAAACTACGCCAGGCTACGTTCGCGAACAGAATAGCAACTAACCATGGAGGCGCTGGGGGGGGGGGAGTTTTCCGCATCCTCTGGTTTGCTCCGCCTCAAACAGAAAACGCAGCGATATCTATTTTATACTTTCAGTAGCTTGAAATGAATACCTAACTAAGCCACGTTTTGGCGAAAGCAAAAAGGGTCCCGACCAGGTCAGGTCAATCAAATGACATACCTAACCTAACCACCAAATAACTTCTAGGTAGCACCACCGGCACAGTACAGTGGTTAATCGAGCGACATGTACCTAACTCATGGCACGTCATGAAGGTTATTAGGGACTGCAATATCTTTGGATTTTATATTTTGGCGATCTAAGGTCAAGTCATACTCGTGACCTTTATCAATGTAACCCTATGGGGAAAAAAGCAAAAACAAAAACAAAATGCATATTTCTCAGTTTTAATGGAATAAGTCGAGTTCATGTTTGCTCTAGCCACTAGTTTTAGCCTGAGACTTGACCTGACCGGGCACCCATATCACGCCTTTGCTAGCAGCGGGGCCATGCCTCATTCGGGCCTGACCAAACCGGGGCCCCTACCAGGAACGTGCCTATTCCAGGAACGGGCCCATACCACTGCAGGGCATATTTTAACGTATTGACTGCGTCCCGATTCGGGACGCAGCCCCCATCCGTCGGGACGCAGCCCTTTCGCGATTTTGGATCTACTGCCGTTCCCGGAGGTGAAGTGGTGCCTCGATTGGCTTAAACCTAGAAACAATTGATCAATTGAAAAGACCCGCAAGGTCAGGTGCCATACACCGCCTTTGCCCCTACCGCCCTGGATGCCCTGCCGGCCACTGGCCTGCCGCCCTGCCTGGCGCCTGCCCTGTGCCTTGCCCTGTCCCTTCCCTGTGCCTGCCCCGTGTGCCGCTGCCCTGTGCCCTTGCCCTGTGCCCCTGTCCTGTGACCCTGACCTGTGACCCTGACCTGTGACCCTGACCTGTGACCCTGACCTGTGACCCTGACCTGTGCCCCTGCCCTGTGCCCCTGCCCTGTGCCCCTGCCCTGTGCCCCTGCCCTGTGCCCCTGACCTGTGCCCCTGACCTGTGCCCCTGACCTGTGCACCTGCCCTGTGCCCTGCCCTGTGCCCTGCTCTGTGCGCCTGCCCCTGTGCCCTGCCCTGTGCCCTGCCCTGTGCCCCTGCCTGTTGCCCCTGCCCTGTGCCCTGCCCTGTCGCCCTGCCCTGTGCCCTGCCCTTTGCCCTGCCCTGTGCCCTGCCCTGTGCCCTGCCCTGTGCCCTGCCCCTTGTGCCTCCCTGTGCCCTGCCCTGTGCCCTGCCTGGCCCTTGCCCTGTGCCCTGCCCTGCCCTGTGCCGCCCTGCCCTGTGCCCTGCCCTGTGCCCCTGCCCTGTGCCCTGCCCTTCCCTCTTGTGCCTTCCTCTTGTGCCCTGTGCCTCTTTGTGCCCTGCCCTCTTGTGCTCCTGCCCTCTTGTGCCCTGCCCTCTTGGTCCTGCCCTCATGTTACCCTGCCCTTCTGTGCCCTGCCCTCTTGTGCCCGCCCTCTTTGCCCTGCTCTACTTGTGCCCTGCCCCTCTTGTGCCCCCTCCCTCTTGTGCTCTGCTTCTTAATACACACACACACACATAAAAAATGCCCCGCTCTCTGTGCCTGCCCTCTGTGCCCTGCCCTCCTGTGCCCTGCCCTCCTGGTGCCCTGCCCTCCTCTTGCCTTGCCCTCATGTGCCCTGCCCTGTCCTCTGTACCCTGCCCTCCTGTCCCTGCGCTCCTGGCCTTGCTTTCCTAACCGTGCCCTCTCGTTGCCTGCCCTCCTGTGTATCTCGCCTCCTTTGCTCTGCCCTCCTGTCTTCCTCCCTCCTTTGCCCTGCCCTCCTTTTTTCCCTTCTCTCATCTTGCCCCCTGCTCTCGTCTGCCCCTGCCCTGTCGGGTGCCTTGCCTGTTACCCTACTCTCTAATTGTGTTATGCATTGGTATTCTACCCGATACGTCTGAGGAATAGAGAAAGGCTCTTAGTCGGATTCTGGTTTTGAGTAAGCTAAACAGAAGAAAGCATGCAGCATAGGTGGACACATTTCCGTGAAAGCGGCAAATCATTAATTATTGAGCAAATGTCTTCGACAATTCAACGTTGACTGTTGCGGCAGTATTTCATTAACAAGTTGTCAACAATAACTGAGCACCACAGAAAACCTCATAATCCTCAGTTTCGGTGGCGTCATCAACGCATGCCTAATCCGTGTACCAAATTGTGAGCTCGGTCTTGGTGGCGCGCGCCTGAACGCGGAGAACATGGTGTTCCCGCATTCTGCCCCCTTACGTCCATTCTGAGGAGTCGGCAGCGTTGCTTCGAAACAAAGATCAGTCGAAACCGAGAGCATAAAAGCTGTGAGCACTTGTGAATCCGGGGGGGCATCGGGGTGGATCATTACCAGGAATCTGGGTTTTAATGCAAAATTGTCGGCCGCCGCTTCCCTGCACTGGAAAGTGAAAAACAATGATTCTTGGTTAAAAGACATTTTGCGGGGAAAAGCTAACAATTTATGGTAAAAATTCTCTTGCAGCAAGTCAAGGTCCAGCTATTAACAGTTCAACAAACGGAAAATTGTCCGCCACTTCGCCAACCATGACACTGTTTGCAATTGTCTCATAGGCATTTATTTTTGCATCAAGAACAAGTTGGGAAATTAAATTGTATATATCTTGTTATATCGGAGATGTGCAAACAGGAGAAAGGGTTCACAAGAGACTTTTCTCCAAATCGGCCCAGTCCCGTCCTCAATATAAAAAAACCGTTTTCCACCCCGTCTAGCCCTAGAAATAATTAATAATGATAATAATAATAATAATATAATATAAAAATAATAATAATAATAATAATAATATAATAATAATAATAAATAATAATAATAATAAAATAATAATTAATAATTAATAATAATTAATAATAAAAATAATAATAATAATAGTAATAATAAATATTATAGTAATAATTGACCACAGTGACCTTTGACCTTGACCTATACACTTGAAACCAAATTCCTCGAAGATCGCGGTTCGTCGGGACGGCGAGGAGCACGCTATGGGGTTTGTTTTGATCGAATCGGTGAGTAAAGTAACATTTTTAAGGGGGGGGGAGGGGGTGTACCGACCGTTTTCGAAATGACCTTAAGGTGAACCCTTGACCTTGACCTATGCACCTTAAACTAAATTTTTTCGGAGGTGCAGTTTTCTGGGATAGCGAGATACGCTATGTTGTTTGCTTTGATCGAATCGGTTGATAAATGAATATTGTAGAGGGTGCACCGTTTTCAAAATGACCTAAAGCGACCTTGACCTTGACCTATGACCTTGAAACCAAATTAATTAGAGATGCAGTTTGTCAGGACGGCGAGACACGCTACGGTGCTTGTTTTGATCGAATCGGTTGATATTTTTTTAGAGGGTACACCGTTTTCCTAAATGACCTCAAGTGACCTTGACCTTGACCTATGACGTTGAAACAAAATTCCTCGGAGGTGCTGTTTGTCGGGACGCCCGGTCGCGAGACACGCCTTTATATAATATATATATACATATACATAGTATATTATATATATTATATTATATATATATATAATAATAAATATATTATATATATACATCCATGACCATAATTGGATTGATTATTGCGTTGGACTCTCCACAGCTATTAATTTTAGACGGTTATTGCAGTGTCCTTCATGTTTTGTCACATTTGTCTCATATGTATCTGCACAGTGATGCTAGTTCATTGAAACCGAAAGCTTTTGTGTATTGAATCATATTTAATTTGATATGATAAGAGTTTTCTGTTCACCATCATATATATATATAATATATACGTATATATACTAATATATAAATATATATATACTACTAATATATATATATATACTGGTGTGTTTTGATTGAATCAGTTGATAAACCAAAGATTTGATAGGGTAGGTACAACGTTTCGTTAACTCTGATGACCCTTAGAGGGCAAACTAGGTCAGCTATCGAAAAACCAATAGCATATTCGTGAATATCTCGTCGAGATTGACCCACAAACAAATTTTGAGCCAAATCAGAGCTCGTCGCTGAATTCGTATACGAATACGTCACTAACTTTACGGACATTGAAAATACTTGAAACGAGGCTACTATTTAAAAGAAAAATATAGCGCGTAAACTGAAAGTGGCTCAGCTGTTCCAAAAAAACGCCGCAGAAATAGCGCTCATTTGTTTATTCTGAGCATAGGCCGTGTGTGTATAGTGTTATCGTGCTCTGAGTGTATTAGTGTATAGTGCCCTGAGTGTTATATACCCGTGTGTTAGGTATAGATTGTGGTATAAGGTGTATAACGTACGCTTCGGAAGAAGCCAGAAAATAAACATAGTGTTTTAGTGCCCTGGCATAAGGTAATTTAAGTAATATACCTGATGTATCATTGTCTATTACCCTGGTACATACCGCGTTCGTTTGTATTTTATACCGGTTGTATTTATGGACGCCACACAACTTTGTAGTTTAGGCGCCCTTAAACCCAAATCATCATCATCACCAGTTGTATTTATCAGGTATATTGATATGATATACTATCCAGACTGAGAGGCTTTCGAGAGATCAAGATTATCACATGTTTTTTAACTGAAGTGTGAACTTGAAATATCCGAACTAAGTGTGACAACGTTTGGGTAATTCACAATTTAAATTTATGCAGAGTGGTACTTTTTTTACAAGTATGAGGGCACCCATGTCGTTGGGCCATCTAATTGATACATTGAGGTGGTTTCTGAAATGTTCTGGCCTTGGTTAACGTGTTAACTCGAGGGGCAGGGAAAATGCCTGTGCAGTGGTTGCAAATTGGCATTGCCCCTCCAGTGGCCAAATTTTGTCTCCAGTGGGAACCTTAAAATAGGTAAAATACAAATATGCTATCAGTCTGTGACTCAAAGATTAGCATAGCATAGCATCTTCGTTATTCTGTTTATAGTGGCGATTGTTTATGAGTTTTAAAACAAACAAAAAAATGCAAAGCAGAATATAGGGTCTTCTCACTGACGTCACGGACCTTTCGCGGCGGCCATTTTTTGAGGACTCTGTGAGGGCTGCCATACGCGTTCAGCATTGGCCTTGTGTGGACACGCTGCGGTTTGGCACATTTTACTGCTATATTTGGTGTAACATCATATGAAGAGCATGTCTACTGAAAGAGAAAAATTTTACACATCGCCGAGCATGTTGCGCTGGGATTAATTTTGGGTCCATGGAAGATATATAAGGCAGGCCAGGAAAGATATCAAGGAAAAAACTACGCCATTCGGGGGACTCGGACCGTTACGATGTAGCCACTGAGCTGAATGGCAGGATTGATACTTGAGCTTTGGCCATCCTTGTCATAACATTCCAGTATGTTCATACATTCATATGGAATGTTCCTCCTATTCAAGCACTAGCTGCTATATACTCAAGACCAACTTGATGGGACTATACAAATCACAGGCGCATCCATTGATTTTTAGGAGCTGAGGCCGCAGGCCAAATTTATGGGACGCTTTCCAACAATCAGGGGGCAAAATGCTAGGATAGAGATGCTTAAGTGGTCTGAGGGGCGAGGGCTGTACTCAAAACAGGGACGGACTGAGGCGCTCAATTTATTTCCTTCCGTGTTTAACGTCCATCCTTTCACCCATCGCGGGCGTTCCGGCGGACGGACAGTCCGTGAGGGCGGCCCTTCTGCGTTCTGGCGGGGAGAGGCCGATGGCTCCCTGCGGCCACCCCCTGGATCTGCCGCTGATAAAAATATTGTGGTGTTACATACTGAAACAAGTACTCTACTATGAGTCTAGACTGAAACTAGATACACCGAATTGATTGGTTCATGTCGATGACTTGCCGCTAAAACTTCAGCAATCCATCGTGAATTTGCGTTTATTTTAACATTAATATTGAGGAACGCCGAATTTTTGAAGACCACAGACGGACATGCACCCTTCACACTACCTTCAATTCACCGTTATAAATCCAATCAATCGTGCCTGCAAATACGTGACAATCCAGCATACCTTATTGCGTGATTCTGTTATTTAAGTGCCGCGATACTTTTGTGCGGCCCAAATCCTCAAAAAAAATTGGCGGCCGAGTTGACCTCATCTGAGAAAGACCTATAAGTAAAAATTTGACGAAAGGGGCTCCAGACGTGAATTATTCGCAACCTATGACCAAAACCCAATAGCTTCTGTACCGTCCAATACAAATAATATTTTACATTCCAAAAGAGTAGGCACCACTTCCTGTAACCTTGCTTACAGGCCAAGCAACCAAGATAGTTTTGTATTGCTGCACTGGCCACTGTTCACCTGCCGCCGACTATTAATTATGTGTCACAACCAGGTGCGGGGGGTACAGCGCGTGCGCACGGCTGTGGTGGCGTGGGATCGGTTGTTGGACCATCACACCTGGTCTCAGGTCTGGTCTCAAGGAGGCGTGTGCTTCAGATGGGGTTAGTGGGGGAGGTGAGGGTACTGTTGTGTAGGTATACGTTTAGCATGGTATATATACTATATATATGTATATGTATACGTTTGTACTCCGGCGGTCACAAGGGATGTAACTGGTGGATTTATCAATCCCAATGTTGGATAAGTGCCGTAGTGACTGAGTGGTGGGAGGATCGGATATGAGAGTCGCGTCGGCCTCGTCTGGTCACACTGACGATGCTCTAGTTGCGTCGGAGATAAGTGTGGCTGTGTCAAACCCCTGCGGTGTTGATGTGTGCTTGTACCTAATTGCTCCCAGTCAAACATCACCTTTTGTTGTGCACGATTCGCGTCAATACCAAGGAAGGTATAAACTCCACATGCGAGTCTTGAGCTCCTCTCCAAGCCGCAACTTGACACCTGCTTCTAACCCACCCTCCGCGCATGTACGCCCTCTTTCAGACCAAGCCGCAAGGAGTACCACCAGTGTTTTCGTCCTGTGGTCGGCGGCGCCAGCCAGCCGCAGCTCGCCGGCTCCCTCGGCACGGATGGCTGTGAGGCTGCGTTCGTGGCGGTGGTGGGTTGGGTCGTCTTCCTGTTTAAAGGATTCAGGGAGGTGGGCGACGATCAGCCGCTGCAGATGTACCTGCTGCCACCCACCGGTGACGTCACTCTGGAGGAGTTCGACGCGCTCGCCGCCGAGAGGCTCCAGGGTGCGTGGCGCGCTGTGATGATGCGGGCTGATGGACGTGTTGTATGGGCCATGGGGTACATCGGTGATCGTTTGGTTCAGTCGGTCGAGTGTGGGGCTCGGAATGCATGGGTCTCGGCCCCCGGCTCGAGTTTGGTTACTGATGAGGTCATTCGGGTCCCCTGCTTGGTTCGGCGTGGGAGATCCCGGCTGTAAATGACGACAGTCGCGAAGTCGTAAAAACCCAATACCACACTCCAATTGTCGGGTGTAAGGCTGCCCACACTGAGCTTCGCATGCGGGTGCGAGTCTGTGGGGTGGCAGCTGATATTGTACTCATTTTGAGGTAGTTGGGTCCGGGTGGCGGGTACCTTGCGTGGCGGAAAGGCTGCAGAGTGGCACGCCAGATGATGTAATATGTGTCAATATTTATTTATTTATTTATTTCACGTCATCAGGTATTTCCACACGATAGGGCTATTTTAATAGCCATAAGTAATACAATAACATTGAAGTCGAAAACACAACATTGCGTCTGTAAAAGTGTTAAAGAAGCAGCGTAATTAGATCAAGGAGCTTCAGTTAACATTTTTATATATAACGTTTAAAAAACAACACTCATGACGATGTAGATGATTATTCATAGCACAATAGCGATTGTACAGTCCCCTGGATGGCACGCCGCCTATGAAGGTCGCCGCCTTCTCCATGCCTTGTTGCTCAGACGAACAAGCGAAATAGGTTGGCCTGGGGTGTGTCGCGTTTTTCGCATGCCAGAGCTTGATGGTTAAATAACAGATTTTGACGCAGTCCGGTCGGCAGGCTTAGTGATAAAATCTTGTGCATCATACGACATACATAAATCAAAATAGTCTACCAGTTTCGGAACAGTGAGCCAGCCTAACCCCTTCAGGACATCTGAGCACATGAGTGGGGCGAGGTTAGTCCGGCGACCGGAGATAACTCATTGCAGCAAAGTGAGCACCTTTTGAAACGTTTCATTAAATTGGATCCGAGCTTTTGCTAGCTACTACCATAATTAAACTTGCTGGGCGGGTTCGGTGGGGGGGGTTGGTGTTTACAGATATGCGGGGTAATTGTCGAGACGCATTTACAAAGTAGGAATCCACTTATACGGGCAGGAACAGAATGCATGGGCGAACATGTTTGCATGGAGAAGTGTCACTCGGATAAGGAATTGCCAAAGACACACGATTTATGACTGTTTCACGTGAGGTAGCCACGAGGCGGGGAGGTGTTTAATGGTGGCCGGTGGGGATCATCACCTAAATTTTCTTAACACTCTCCGCGCCCGTAGGACAGAGGTCGCTGGTCGACCCATAATCTTCTATGTCGGCTGTGGGGTGTGGAGGATTGGCCTTTAACCTGAGCAATTCTGACGCCTGTACCACATACCATAAGTTCTGTTTTAGCTGCATTAACCAATCATACCGTTTTGCAAACCTCAGGGGCTCAAAAATTCCTTAGAACGTGCTCCATGGCTTTCTTCATGTCTCGTATTTGGTGTCTCGTGGTCCGGTAATAGCTAGCTGTGTGTTCGGCGGGCTGCGATGGTTAGTCTGGATATGGAGAGTGACGTGAAATCCGGTATATAGTAGAGGAGCGGGGTATTTAAGATTGCAAGGTCGTTACTTAAAATTGGGTTAACAACAAACTTCCTAAAACTGTAACCTGGAAGCATCGTATTGAGATTGGTAATGACTTGATAAAAATAAAATATTGTCAATTTCATTCTTTTAATTTTCCCCAGAAACGCTCGCAGGATGAAAACCATGCAACTTCGCACTTCCGGTCGATGGGATTTCACTCCGTGTGAGTTTCTCCAATGATAAATAATTAGATTGACTATTGACACAGATATATACCATCTGGCGTGCAAATCTGCAACTTTTTTGACACACGAGCCAGCCGCCACCCGAGCTTACAACCTCAAAGTGAGTGAAATATCTGCCACCGTGCAGACTCGTACCCGCATGCGAGGTTCAGTGTGGGACAGCATTTAAGATATGTTTCACCAGATCTCGCAGTTGTTGCATAAGCGGTGTATCTGTTCACAGTTCTGCGCACATTCGAGCGGGCCGGCCATGTCGGGAAGATCAAGTTCTCCATCGAATGGGAGGAGTTCATTCTGGCCGACCTGAAGCGACAGAAGCTCAACACGTACTACCAGCTGGTGAGACGCGCGATTCGGGCGGGACCTGTGCGCGCTGACGGCTGACCTGTCTCGGGATGCAGTATCTGGGGGCAGGCGGGAGGTCTACTGGTTTGTTCGTCACCCAGCGACTGGGGTCAATATGCTCCCCAGGGACTGAGGTCAATATGCTCCCCAGCGACTGGGGTCAATATGCTCCATGGACCGTCCATAATTGATATGCTCTTCTCTGATGTGGAAGGGTACGACCTGTCTGACTTATCACTGAAGACTGACCCTACCATATTCTGACCCACCACTGACCCACCACTGACCCACCACTGACCCACCACTGACCCACCACTGACCCACCATAACGGTGGAAGCCGCACACTGAGGCCGAGCGCGAGCTTGAGCCGCGCACTGACCCACCACTACCCAGCGAGGGCTGGGATGCGACAGGCGTGTAGTGGCCGGGACGGACTGACCCGAGCCGGCCCGGCGGCGAGGCGTTGACCCACCACCGACCCACCACCGACCCACCACTGACCCACCACTGACCCACCACTGACCCACCACTGACCCACCATCTGACCCACCACTGACCCACCACTGACCCACCATCTGACCCGCCACTGACGTTCTTGATGTGACTGTGTCACCAGCTGTCCCGCCGCGGTGATTCCTCCGTGTCGGCGCCTTCCGCGGAGGCGGTGCGTCGGGACCTTGTGTCTCACTTCATCCTTCGGCTGGCCTACTGCCGCACTGAGGAGCTGCGCGCCTGGTTCATCCAGCACGAGGTGGAGCTGTTCCGGCTGAGGTGAGGAGTCGGGAGACGACCGGGGTGGGTGGGAGAGGACAATTCACAGGCGCGAAGCAGAAGCAGGCGTGAAGCAGAGTGAAGCAGGCGTGAAGCAGATCAGGTGACGTCATGGTGAGAGTGAATGTTCAGAATCAGAATTAAAGACCATTTACGATGGGCCCATGGCTATTATGGGCCAGTCATGGACTTTGTGTAATTTGTAGTAGTTGCTCATGCATCGAGTCGCTCGTGTAGAGCTGTGTTGTTGACGCAATGACGAAAATGTCCATTGCAGTTATTGTAAATCTGATTGAGA
The DNA here is from genome assembly GCA_014673585.1 of Semibalanus balanoides. Classification (NCBI taxonomy): domain Eukaryota; kingdom Metazoa; phylum Arthropoda; class Thecostraca; order Balanomorpha; family Balanidae; genus Semibalanus; species Semibalanus balanoides. The sequence continues at coordinate 114,767 of VOPJ01000738.1, forward strand.
GGCTGTAACGCCTTAAAACCGCAACCGCTGCCACATGTGACGGGTTAGATGCGTTTGTGTATCTTTTCAGCCACATTTGTATTGGTGGCTTGTTTTGCTCGCTGCCGCACAATCGTGGTAGTCGAAGACCGATTTTATTTTTATTATGTTTTTTCCTTCAGATTTCAGTCGCAGAAGGCGATGGATCCGGAAATTGGCAAGTTTCTGGCCGACAATGGAATTCATCTGAATGAGGTGAACCCACTTTCACAACATACCCCATAGCTTCTGGATTGGCTTGTTGTGTATTTGATCCAAGCCGGTATCGTTGGCTATAACATTGGCTATTACGTTGCACAAAATGAACTGTATGTAGACATTTCTTAACCCGCGCACTGCAGGGGGAGGTGAATTTCCGCCCCCCCCCCCCTCAGTTTTTCAGGAGTAGCGGAAAAACGCGGCGCGCAGCGCCGCCAATCTCTACACCTGTTTGGGCATCAATACCCACACTTTGAAAAGTTTTGACTTTGAGGTCATTCTCAGTCAGGTACAAGTCTAGTGCAAGTGACCTCACCTTCAAAAAAGTTTGCGTTCGGGCCAAAGCCAGTCTTTTTTGAAAAGTTTTGAAACTTGGCAGATTTCATAAGAATGTCAGTACCTACAATTCATATATCCGATTTTTCGTATCCGTGACCAAAAGGTCAGGTCAATTTCCTGACCCCCATATAATAATGGGAAATAAACAAATGCTTCCCTTCAAAATATGCATCTGGATCAGGCTATTTCTTTTCAGAATCATGCTAGCTATTTTAGCTCATTCCTAATGATCAAGTAAACAACCCACTACAATGTGTCACTGATTTCTACAAAGTCATCTGAGGTCATCTGAGGCATCAGCATATTTGCTAATAAACTCTTGATATAAAAGATAGTAGAGACGATAGTTTACACCAATGGTCTCTCGTCTGGCCGCGTTGCCTCATATGCAACCATGACCTACCGGTCACCAAATTGACCATTGACCTGAGGTCAAATTTGAAACTGACACTTACAGTCACCCTGTATATTTTGCAAAGCACATCCAATGAGAACAAAACACGATGGCGTTCAAACATTGTTTCCCTATCTTCTAGGTGACATGCTATCACGAAACAGTTTTGTAAGACAGAGTTTTTGACCTTCATGACTCTGGAGCCTAAACTATTGATCTGAATCATTTGGGACTACGTCGCATTGCAAATTCAATACTATCGAGTTCTCTAATCGTTTGCTCCTAAATCATAGTTTCCGAATAATGGGGGTTCTGGAAAAAAAGAGTCTAAACCGGAAGAAAATCTGACCTTTGTGACGACTGACGTTTTTTATCCACAATGTGACCTATCCAAAAAAAGACTGAACTACTTTCCGATAGAGCTTGCCTTTAGAGCTTATCATCGCCGGTTTTCCGCTTTTCTCTACGTTGCGTAGTTTTCGAGATCTCACGAGGGGGGCGAATCACCCCCCCTGCAGTTCAGTTCGCGCGCGGACCCTGACAGGCGCGGGTTAAACATCAACTTTACCACCTGGTATACAATCTATAACTATTTTCACTTTACATTCTTACATTCATTTTACTTCAACATCATACTTTGTTTTAAAGAGTCGATGCTTTCGTTGTGTTGCGTCATATTTGACGTCCTACGTGTTGCCTACGATCTTTGAAGCTTGATAGCCTGAAATATTGCCTCGGCCATTAGCTTCACTTTCGATCACTCCTACGCCTTCAGTTGTAACACCGTGCAGGGTTTTCAGCCAGTTTTCACCCCTCGCCCTCCCACTGCAGGTGTCGGTGGGCGAGAGGGACCGGCTGCGTGACTCGCTCGTGACGGGCACGGCACGCGTCACCTCCGACACCCTCGAGCTCACCCAGTGGTACACGGTGCCGTTCATCGAGGCGCTGGACCTGGTGCGCGGCCGGCGCGTGTTCCTGCAGGCCGGCCTCGCCTTCATCCCAGCCCGCGACCTCGGCTCCATCGTGGCCGCCAAGTTCCGCGCCCACCTACAGCACGCGCTGGCGGTGAGGCGGCGTGGTGGGGAGCGGTGACGGCTTGATCAAGGGGTGGTGTTGCCCGCGTGGACCGTGGGGACGGTGGGTGGTGATTGTGCCAAGGTGTGTTGATTGTTGAACCTAGCGTGTGGATTGTTTTGGGAGGATTTACGCTAAAACTGTCGGGTAGGACCAAGAGGTTATTTGTTACTTGGGTAAGCAATGTCTGGTGTTAATGACTAGCGATGTCCTATAGGTCTGTCGTTTAATACGTCCATGTAAGTTAAGTCATTGTAACATATTATCTAAGTTTTGGGACTATCACTTCTGAAAGCTGGTGCCCTGTTCGGCCGTCACCTTGCCAACGCTCGTCGGCCACTGGCTGTCCGACAAACGACACAGCTCTACATGACGTCATCGCCTGTCTCGCCAGATGTCGCGCCGTCTGCTGCCGGACGTGGAGGAGGACTCGCGGCTGAAGAGCATGCTGAACGACTTCGACAAGCGCTACACGGGCCGCGACTACTCCGCCAAGGGCGAGGACAACTCCATCACCCCGGACATGCTGGACGACCTGTCCTCTCAGTCGTTCCCGCCGTGTATGCGTGAGCTGCACGAGCGGCTGCGAGCCAGTCACAAGCTGTTCCATGGCGGCCGGCAGCAGTACGGCCTGTTCCTCAAGGCTATTGGTCTGTCGCTTGATAACGCCGTCCTCTTCTGGCGCGAGGAGTTCACCAAGGTCATGGACAATGATAAGGTGAGGCAGGCGGTCCAAGGATGGTTTGTAAGAGTGGGTGCAGTGCTGAAGCGCTTCCATCCCAGTAGCTCCCTTGTTGGCAGGTGTGTTTATGTCGTATTTGCTACCATTTCACTCTACGAAATATGCTGTTTTGAGATTCAGTGCAGTCGTATGAAATTGTGTACTTGTAGTTGTATAGTGGTTTACTGGGCATGTATTACATTCCAAAAACTCATTGAGTTAAAGAATTTTCACATACAATAAGATTTGAGTTGAGATGGCCAATTGTTGGATTTCCATTGAAATTAAAGTTGTAGAAGTTAAAACAACCCACAGAGGTCTAATCGAAAGTAAATTTGAGTTGTTGTTGACATCTGCAACAAATAAGGCCCTAGGTGTTATTAAGGTAGCCTCTTAAAGCCGATTCGTCATTCCCTTTTTATCAAAATGTTGATGAAAAGCATACTTGTTTTACATTTGGCTATACATTAGCCATACACTAGTCATACATATGCAGTGTGAAGGTTTTTTTTCATATTCCCAAAAATTCCCTCATTATGACGTCATCAGCCCAAATACTAAAAACTTAGTTTTTCATGAAATTGAAGCACTGGTGTTGAGAAACAAATGTCAGAATCGTGTTCGCAGCAATACTTCATAATTTTGCACCACATGCGGGATACATTGACGACAACTTTCAGAGAAGTGAAACATTCCCTTTAAAGAAACAGTTTCTTTCAGATTTGGTAAAGAGGGTGCATGATAAACAAAAGGCCCCAGATCACGCCTGTGACGCATTCGATGATTCATGCTGTCTGCAATAGTCATGTGTCTTCCATATCCATAGTCAACATACCCGTGAGATTGCCTATTAACCGCGCGTGTCATGGTCATGTCCACAGTTCCACAAGCAGTACCTGTACAACATCCGCCACAACTACGGTCAGGAGGGTAAGCGGAGCAATTACGGCGCGCAGCCGTGCAGCAAGATCCTGGGCAGCGGCTCAAACGACTCGGGCTGTCCGTTCAAACACTACGACCGCGATCACCTGGGCAAGATGCTCGGCGCACACGGCATTGAGAAGAGTGGTGAGCAGGGGGAGAAGGAAGGCCGGTAGAGGGAGAGGTGACGAGAGAAAGGCGGATAATTGGATAGGATGGGCAGAAGTGCTGTCTGTCATTGATGCTATGAGAAATTTCAGAACACATGTGTGGATCGGGTCTTGGTTGCAATGAACCCTATATTAAAAGCCTATATATTAATTCAGATAGTTAACATGGATCATTTAGGGTTCAGATAGAAACGCTGGGGATCTGCAGACATCGCTATGCAGAAGCCGGTAGAGGGAGGCAGGCTCACGCTATGCAGAAGGCCGGGTAGAGGGAGCAGGCTCACGGTGCTACAGTGAGGCCGGTAGAGAGAGGCAGGCTCACGGTGCTACAGGAGGCCGGTAGCAGGGCAGGGCAGGCTCACGGCTATGCAGAGCCGGGTAGAGGGAGGCAGGCTCAACCGGCTATGCGAAGGCCGGGAGAGGGATGCAGGCTCACGCGTGCCCCATAGGCGTAGAAGGGAGCAGGCTCACGGCTATGCAGAAGGCCGTGTAGAGCTGGATGCAGGCTTCACGTTGCCCCAGAGCCGGTAGAGGAGGGAAGGCTTCACGGCTATGCAGAAGCGGTGAGGGATGCAGGCTCACGGTGCCCCAAGAAGGCCTGGGAGAGGAGGCAGGCGCTACGGCTATGCAGAAGCGGGGAGGGCGCGGGGGCGCGGCGGGGGCCCGGTAGAGGGCGGCAGGCTCACGGCTATCTGCAGAAGGCCGGGTAGAGGGAGCAGGGCTCACGGTGCTGAAGAAGCCGGTCAGGAGGGATGCAGGCTCACGCGTGCCCCAGAAGGCCGTGTAGAGGAGGCAGGCTCACGGCTCATGCAGAAGGCCGGTAGAGGATGCAGGCTACGTGTGTCCAGAAGGCCGGGTAGAGGAGGCAGGCTCACGGCTATGCAGAAGGCCGGTGAGGGGAGGCAGGCTACGCTTCATTGCAGAATGCGGGAAGAGCAGGCAGGCTCACGCTATGCAGAAGCCGGTAGGGAGGCAGGCTCACCGCTATGCAGATGGCCGGTAGAGGGAGGCAGGCTCACGGTGCTACAGAAGGCGGTAGAGGGAGCGGCTCACGCTATTGCAGCAAGGCGGTAGAGGAGGCAGGCTCACCTGGTGCCCCAGAAGGCCGGGTAGAGGGAGGCAGCTCAAGGCTATGCAGAAGGCTGGGTAGAGGAGCAGCTCACGGTGCTGCAGAAGCGCCGGGTGAGGATGCAGGCTCACGGTGCCCAGAAGCCGGGGTAAGGAGGCCAGGCTCACGGCTTATGCAGAGGCCGGTAAGAGGGATGCAGGCTCACGGTGCCCAGAAGCCGGGTAGAGGAGGGCAGGCTCACGGCTATGCAAGAAGGCCGTGTAGAGGGAGCAGGCTCACGGACTATGCAGAAGGCCGGTAGAGGAGGCAGGCTCACGTGGTACAGAGGCCGGGTAGAGGCAGGCAGCTCACGGCTATGCAGAAGGCCGGGTAAGGGAGGCAGGCTCCACGGCTATGGCAGAAGGGCCGGGTAGAGGGAGGCGGCTCACGGCCTATACAGAAGCCGGGTAGAGGGAGGGCAGGGCTCACAGGTGCTGCAGAAGGCCGGGTAGGAGGGAGCAGCATCCACGGTGTCCCAGAAGGCTGGGTAGAGGGAGCAGGCCTCACGGTGCTGCAGAAGGGCCGGGTAGAGGAGGGCAGGCTCACGGCTATGCAGAAGGCGGGTAGAGGGAGGCAAGGCTCACGGTGCTGCAGAAGGCCGGGTAGAGGGAGGCAGGCTCACGGCTATGCAGAAAGGCCGGGTAGAGTGAGGCAGCTCACGGCTATTGCAGAAAGGCCGGGTAGAGGGAGCAGGCTCACGGTGGTACAGAAGGCCGGTAGAGGCAGGGGCAGGCTCACGGCTATGCAGAAGGCCGCGGTAGAGGAGCAGGCTACGGCTATGCAGAAGGCCGGCGCTAGAGGGAGCAGGCTTCACGGCTTGCAGAAGCCGGGTAGAGGAGCAGGCTCACGGTGCTGCAGAAGGCGGTAGAGGGAGGCAGGCTCACGGTGTCCCAGAAGCTGGGTAGAGGGAGGCAGGCTCAACGGTGCTGCAGAAGGCGGGTTAGGAGGAGGCAGGCTCACGGCTATGCAGAAGACCGGGTAGAGGGAGGCAGGCTCACGGTGCCCCAGAAGGCCGGGTAGAGGGAGGCAGGCTCACGGCTATGCAGAAGGCCGGGTAGAGGGAGCGGCTCACGGTGCCCATGAAGGCCGGCGTAGAGGAGGCAGGCTACGGCTATGCAGAAGACCGGTAGAGGGAGGCAGGCTCACGGTGCTGCATGAAGGGCCGGGTAGAGGGAGGCAGGCTCACGGTGCCCCCAAGAAGGCCGGTAGAGGGAGGCAGGCTCACGGCTATGCAGAAGGCTGGGGAAGAGGGAGGCAGCTCACGGTGCCCAGAAGGCCGGGAGAGGGAAGGCAGGCTCACGCGCTATGAGAAGGCCGGGTAGAGGGAGGCAGGCTTACGTTGTCCCAGCAGGCCGGGTAGGGGAGGCAGCTCACGGCTATGAGAAGGCCGGGTAGAGGGAGGCAGGCTCACGGCTATGCAGAAGGCCGGGTAAGGGGCAGGCACGGCTATGCAGAAGACGGTTAGAGGGAGGCAGGCTCACGGCTATGCAGAAGCCGGGTAGAGGGAGGCAGGCTACGGCTATGCACGAAGGCCGGGTAGAGGGAGGCAGGCTCACGGCTATGCAGAAGCCGGGTAGAGGGATGCAGCTCAGGCTATCAGAGCCGGGTAGAGGGAGGGCAGGCTCACGGCTATGCAGATAGCCGGATAAGGAGGCAGCTCACGTGCCCCAGCAGACCGGGTAGAGGGAGGCAGGCTGCACGGTGGACGAGCGGTAGAGGGAGGCAGGCTCAGCCGGTGCTGCAGAAGGCCGGGATAGAGGGAGGCAGGCTCACGGCTATGCAGAAGGCCGGGTAGAGGGAGCAGGCTCACGTTGTCTACAGGAGGCCGGGTGAGGGAGGGCAGGGCTCACGGGCCTATGCAGAAGCGGGTAGAGGGGAGGAGGCTCACTGGTGCCCAGCAGACCGGGTAAGAAGGGAGCAGGCTCACGGCTATGCAGAAGCCGGGTAGAGGGAGGCAGGCTCACGGCCACTGCAGAGGCCGCGTAGAGGGCAGGCTCACCGGTGCTGCAGAAGGCCGGGTAGAGGCGGAGCAGGCTCACGGCTATGACAGAAGGCCGGGTAGAGGAGGCAGGCTACGTGTGCAGAAGGCCGGATAGAGGAGGCAGGCTCACGGCTATGCAGAATGCCGGTTAGATGGGAGGGCAGGCTCACGGTGCTGCAGAAGGCCGGGTGAGGAGGCAGGCTCACGGCTAGCAGAAGGCCGGGTAGAGGGAGCAGGCTCACGGTGCTACAGAAGACCGGTAGCAGGGATTGCAGCTCACGGCTATGCAGAAGGCGGGTAGAGAGGAGGCTAGGCTCACGGCTATGCCAGTAAACGGTAGAGGGAGGCAGGCTCACGGTGCTGCAGGAAGGCCGGGTAGAGGAGGCAGCTCACGCTATGCAGAGCGCGGGTAGAGGGAGCAGGCTCACGTGCTTACAGAAGACCGGGTAGAGGGATGCAGGCTCACGGCGATGCAGTAGGCCGGGTAGAGGGAGGCAAGGCTCACGGCTATGCAGAAAGACCGGTAGATTGGAGGCAGGCTCACGGTGCTGCAGAAGGCCGGTAGCGGAGGCAGGCTCACGGTTATGCAGAAGCCGGGGTAGAGGGAAGCAGGCTCACGGTTTGCCCCAGAAGGCCGGGTAGAGGGAGGCAGGCTCACGGCTATGCAGAAGGCCGTGGTAGAGGGAGGCAAGGGCTCACGGTGCTGCAGAAGCCGGTAAGAGGGAGCAGGCTCACGGCTATGCAGGAAGGCGGGTAGAGGGATGGCAGGCTCCGGCGCCCCAGAGACCCGGTAGAGGGGGCAGGCTCACGGCTATGCAGAAGGGCCCGGGTAAGGGAGGCAAGGCTCACGGCACTGCAGAAGGCCGGGTAGAGAGGCAGCTCACCGGTGCTGCAGAGGCGGGTAGAGGGAGCACTCACGGCTATGCAAGAGGCCGGGTAGAGGGAGGGCAGGCTCACGGCTATGCAAAGGCCGCGGTAGGAGGAGGCAGCTCACCGGTGCCCAGGCAAGGCCGTTAGAGGGAGGGCGGCTCACGGTGCTGCAGATAGGCCGGGTAGAGGAGCAGGCTCACGGCTAGGCAGAGCCGGTAGAGGAGCAGGGCTCACGGCTAGCAAGAAGCCGGGTAGAGGAGCAGGGCTCACGGCTATGCAGATAGGCCGGGTAGAGGGCAGGCCTGCAGACGGAGTTAGAGGGAGCAGGCTCACGTTGCACGCAGTTGGCGGCAGATGTATGTACTGAAAAATTCACCATTTATTTTCCTCTGCTTTAGCATTACTTCAAACTCCCTTACTACTTCCCTTCGAGTTTATTTCGCAATGTTCTTTAAAATTATTAAGAAGATTAATAATTCCTATTAACTAAACATTCATCACTATGATAGTCAGCATTCCATAACTAAATTATATTTTAAAATCTGCACGGTGGAGCTGAGACTCCACAAATAGCATCAAGAAGATGCAAGCTAAGATTATCTAACGAAGACGCCTGGGCTTACACAATGCTTCTAGTATCGGAAGCCTTCTGTAGTCTGCCGGATGACACTTTGCTACCAGCCAGTTCCTGGAGTCTTTGGATTATCTCAACAACTAGCATGAATCTTCAAAAATAAAAGGCATGGATCGATTTATCCAATTTTGTTCTATAAACCAATTGCAATGCCCTAAAATAACTCATGATCCCTTAAATATGTTCAATAATGATGATGACGTAGACCCATAAAGCCTTTTCTGTCGAAAATTACCATCCTAAAAATGGGTACACTTCTGGAATGACGATAGCTTACTGGCAGCCGGATATTACGGGTATTCTGACATTCAGAAGTAAGTAGTACGTCCAGTTATCACTGTCGCCATGAGCCCGACGCCGAGCCTTGCCACCGTCGGTTATCATGTTACCCGGATACTTTACAAGGTCTATGCCCCCTGGCATTCACGGTAGCTTTGCGTAGGCTGACGGGCTTCGGAGCTTCCGCATGTGTTTTTTTTCTCTCCATCGCACACGACCTTGGTTTCATAACACGACAACAACGTAGTCTCGCTTCCTTGTTCCTCGTTGATATGCTGGTAAAGTAATATTTATGTATGAGGTCAGCGAGCTTAACCACGAGTTGTTTTTGCCTCAACGTTTATATTTTCCCTGTGTAAAGAACAGTCTAAGGAAAGGATGAAGATTTGCATTATCATATTGTTGGATAGACTTTATTCTCCTCATGCATTACAATGAGGAACTTTTCTTCAAAATGCGAAATGGAATGGTAGAATTATTCAATTCTGCGTCTGTACTTGCGACGCATGTCTGTTTAACCAATGCAGAGTTTAGACGGCATGGCAACTAACTTACATAGAACGTCCAATTTGTTTGACGATTAAAAATAAGAACAAAGAATAGAAGAGATAAAAAACGGCAGAATAGTTTTCAATCGGTTAAAGGGACACTGCCACCTTCAAAAAGTTATCAAATGTACGCCGTGTGTGGCTGCAAAATATTGAAGTAATTCTGCCGAACACGATATATGACATTTGTTTCTCACAAACATTGGCTCAATTCATGAAAAATGCGTTTTAATATTTGGGGCTGATGATGTCATATGAAGGAATTTTTGGGAAAAAGAAAACCTTCACCGCTGCCATAAGTATGACTACGGTTAGGCTAAGTTATGGCCAAAGGCAAAACAAGTCGCACTGTAATCAGACATTTAGTAAAGAGAGACTCGAATCGGCTCAGGACCCCATTTCAAATACTACATTTGGGACTGGGATGTTACCAGATGGCAAACCAACTCGGATTTCTCTGTGATTCGACTCAGTGGGTGTTTTAACTTATACCATACATAATTGCAATGCCAAGCACGCAAAATGGCTATCTCAACTCAAAACTTATGATAAGGTGGCAGTGTCCCTTTAAGCTTGTGTTGCATCTGTAATGAAGTACATTATTCCAAACCGTTTATTCTTTCACAATATTTCGTGATGCCTGCGACTTCACAGACAGGTCATGTATACCCCAAAAGAATATCATCAGGTTAGATGAGTCTTCTAAGGCTTGAGCATCACATTTGTCCCTTTTCCAGCGGGGTAAGGTTAAGGAGCTCAGCAGCTGTCTAGGACTGACTGTGTTCCTTATATATTTGTTCCACTTTTAACTCTTCTTGTAAATGATAATAAGTCGCTCGGGCCTTTCGATCTAAAATTCCCTGCTTTGTCCAATTAAAAACTTCTGTCGAATGAATAATTCCGCTATGAACCTACCTTCTCATGCCAATGCCAATTGGTCACTTTTCGAAGCCCTAAGAAAAGCCGCACTAATAAACCCTTCCCGTGAATCATGTGTCCTCTCTCCAGACCCCCCTCCCCCCGCTCCCCACTGCGCAATCGCATTTCTTCCGTACCCTGCTGTTCCGACGGGCACGGAAACAGACGCCCCAGGCGGTAGTGCCGGTCGGTGACCTTGAGAGTAACCTTGACACCATTAGGCGCTGAACCTGACCCACATCGGCCGACGGTTTTAGCAGGTGCAGAGGAGGGAGGGGGACTGCTGCGTGCAAACGGACGCGTCAGTTCAGGTCTGCAGCCGGCTGGATTACCGGCAATTAACTGTCGTGTTTGACCCCGGCCACGGACAGCACCATCCGACCAGGCTAGACAGGTTAACGGGCTTAACTGCTCAACCAGACTTTAAAGCTATTTATGGCCTTAGTTTTTGCCAGACTCAAACGGCTACCTACCTCCCCCACACGGTGCCACAAAAGACGGTGAATAGCTTTTGTATATATCTATCGCCGAATTTCGTATAAATTAGACCAATGCTACGTGGGAATCCGATGGTGTGGTTCTCGAAATCGGGAATATTTCACCTTTGCGATATTCGCTGTTTTATATTCATGTACGTATTTAAGAGAACATTTTGCATGATTGTGTAGGGCACATCGTCAGATGGCAAAACTCGAGTAGAGCTTAGCTCGATAACGAATTTGAAGGAATTTTTGCATTTAGAAGAATTTTTGACACGCTGACCGAAAGATTTTGCGAAAAATCCTCTAAAATGATTAACATAAGGTGATTACAGATAAGCAAACGCATAAATTTGCCACAATATGAGATATTATGATGTGAAACAATGTCTTAAATGTGAATCCAATGAATTGCTTACAAATTTAGGAATTAATGATTCATCAGGTGAAATTTTGATTTAAGAAAAAAACTAAAATGGCGAAATTCCGACAATTTTGGGCAAATAAAGACCTATGTCATTCATATTCACAAAATTTATACTTATTATCGATCGAGGATGTGTCAATTAGATTTTCAAAAGATATTGTATGTTTACCGACAGCAAAGATAAATACGAAATTCACATAGAAACTATATTTATCGCAGGCTTAGAGGTAAGCAACGCCTTACATTTGGCTGGATATAGTAGGGACTATTAAATGTCCACTTTTGCATACTTTTTCGTTAAATGTCTATTGCAAGGCAACGACATCACTTCATGTCATGAATTCAACATCATTTCTATGACCAATAAAATCATATGTTCACATTCCTCGCTGGACTTACAAACTGCATATAATAATGCTTCTTTGTCGGGCTCAGCAGCTCCGCTCTGTGTTGGGTTTTCGCGAGGATGTAGCCATCCCTGGCTTGCTGACTCACCGCGTTCTTAGCAGCTACAGTGACCTGTTTGACTGCTCTCTCGGTGAACTGGGTACTAAAAGCAAACTTTGGCACTGTCAGGGGCGTGACCAGGATGTCCTGCAGCTGATCTTTCGACAGGTGACAGGTGAAGACCGGCTCAAGGAATTCCCCGGGCTCCAGGCTGACCAGCTCGGTCAGGGACGTGGCTGATATGTTGATGGCTGGCATGACTCTCGGCCTGACGGACATATCACCGTATTCAGAGTCGCCCCGGACTTTTAGAATCTGGTCCACCGCAAATTATAGGTCACTGCGGTCTGGACTCGCCAGAATTGAGAGCAGCACGCTCTCGTGGTGCGCATTCCTTCGTGGTATACTTCAAGATCTGCTTTGATTTGAAGGTGAAGCACACTCAAGTCGATGCCCTCTATCACGTCCTCACACAATTTTGATTCCTGAAGACGCAGCCTCGGGAAGTACAAGAGGTAGTTGCCCGTTTAATCAAGTCAGGGGCGTGGAACGCACACCACTAGAGCATGCTGCTCTCGCTTCTGGCGAGCCCAGACCGCAGTGACATAGTGCTTGCGGTGGACCAGATCCTGAAGGTCCGGGCGACTCTGAATGCGTCGATATGTCCGTCAGGTCGAGAGTCAAGCCAGCCATCAACATAGCAGCCACGTCCCTGACCGAGCTGGTCAGCCTGGAGCCCGGTGAATTCCTTGAGCCGGTCTTCACCTGTCACCTGTCGAAATATCAGCTGCAGGACATCCTGGTCACGCCCCTGACAGGGTCAAAGTTTGCTTTCAGTACCCAGTTCACCGAGAGGGCAGCCAACAGGTCACTGTAGCTGCTAAGAAAGTAGTTGGTCAGCAAGTCAGGGATGGCTACATCCTCGCGAAAACCCAACACAGAGCGGAGCTGCTGGTGAACTGAACCTGACGAATAAGCATACTATATGCAGTTTCTAAGTCCAGTGAGGAGTGTGCACATATAATTTCATTGTCATAGAACTGATGTTGAGTTCATGACATGAAGTGATTTCGGTGCCTTACTATAGCAATTTAACGAAAGGGTATGCAAAAAGTGGACTTTTAATAGTCCCTTATATATCCAGCCAATTGTAAGGCGTTGCATACCGCTAAGCCTGCGATTAAGGCATTTTAACATGAATTTCGTATTTCTCTTTACTATCGGAAAACATACAGTATTTTTTTTCAAAGTGTAATTGACGCCTCCTCAATCAAGAATAAGTAGAAGTATGGCGAATACGAATGATATAGGTCTTTATTCACCTAAAATTGGCGGAATTTCGCAATTTTTTGGGATTTTTCGCATCCAAACTTTAGCTGGTGAGGTATTAATCCCAATATTAGTAAGCAATCCATTGTACTCACATTTCAGACGTTGTTTCACATCACAATATATCAGATTGTGGCAAATGTATGCGTCTGCTTATCTATGTGGAACATTTTAGAGGATTTTCGAAAAATCCTTCAGTTAGCATGTCAAAAATTCCTCTAAATGCAAAAATTCCTCCAAATTCGTAATCCTCGTGTTCCATTACATGGGAATCCGAGATGAGTTAACCTCAACTCGTGTCTTGCCATCTAACGCTGTGCCCTATTGTATAGGTCTAATTAACGAAAAGAACTGCGAAAACGCAAGAACACAAGAATGCAAGATTACGTCGCGTATTCTGAACGTTTATTTAATTTCATCTCAGATGATACCAAAGTTATGCATATATTGTTAAAAATGCATCAACCTCACGGGTTGAAAGACATGGGTAATGAATGCGTTGATGGCGTCTGGTGCAAGCGCTCGTTCGCTCGGCAATCTATCTACCGCGCATATCTGAACGCCGCAGTTACATTACATGTCATTCAATCGCTTCATACACTAGTCTGGGTATAGATGTTCAAGTGTCATCATGTAACATCACGCTCAAAGCAATCTGTTGAGATTCCAAAACAAAAGATTAAGCTGTCTGGGTAGAATTTATATTGGGCCTTCGCCATAACTGTTGGTGTAACTATGCCGTCATGACTCACGAACGGCATGAAGTTAGCCAATGGTCCACAAACGATGATAGACTGCAGAACTCTCTATACTTTTGAGGATACATTTGTACCCCGAATGCTGAATTTTGCATTCCCATTGTTCCTTTTCCATCCCCAATGTTTCTTTGATAAGTAGACCCCTTACGAAAAAGAGGCCCCTCCGTGGGGAAAGGAGTCCCCTTCCGTGCAAAAAGAATGTCCCTCCATGCATAAGGGAGACCCTCTGTGCTTAAAGGAGGCACTCTGTGCTTACAGATAGCCCCTGTGCTTAGACAAGGTCCCTATATGCTTACAGGAGGCCCCTCTGTGCCTGAAAGAAGGAGGCCCCTCTCTTTGTCTAAACGAGGCCCTCTTGTACTTACAGGAGCCCCTGTGCTTTAACCCGCGCACTGCAGGGGGGGTGATTCCCCCCCTCAGGTTTTTCAGGAGTAGCAAAAAAACGGCGGCGCGCAGCGCCGCCAAATTTCGTACACCTGTTTGGGAATAAATTACCAACACTTTGGAAAAGTTTTGACTTGGGGTCATCTCAGGTCAGGTCACAAGTCCATGTCAAGTGACCTCACCTTCAAAAATTCGCGTTCGTCAACACTGCCAACATCTTTTTCTCGAAGTTGAACTTGCAGCGATATCATACGAATATCTATACCAACAATTTAGTTCAATCTCGGATTTTTTATATCTGTGACCAAAGTCAGGCAATTCCTGACCTCACCCATTACTACATAGTGAATGGAGAGATATAACAAATCTTCCTTTCAGAAAACATGGACTTGGAATTAGCGTTAATTCTTTAAGAATCATGGCTATTTTAGCTCATCTAGATTATCAACGATGCAATTATTGCTCAAGTGATTTCTCACAAAGGTTATCAGAGGTCATCTGAGATCATCAGCAAGATTTGCTTTAACTAACTCTGATAAAAAGAGATTAGAGAACGACTAGCTTGACTCAAATGTGTTCGTCTCGTCTGGACGCGTTGGCCCCATATGCAACATGACCTACCTGGGTCACCAAATGACCTTGACCTGAGGTCAAATTTTGAAGATGATCTTTTCAGGTCACCGTGTATATGTATCAAAGTGCCTCAATGAGACAAACATGATGGCGTCAAAATGATTTCCCTATCTTTGTGAGGTGACATGCTATTCACGACAAGCTGTTTTGCTAGAAACAGTATTTTTGACCTTTCATGACCTCTGGAGCCTAAACTATTGATCTGAGATCAATTTTGACGATATACATGTGATTAAAAATTTCAATAGCCATCGATTGCTTCTCTAATTGTTTGCTCCTAGCTACATAGTTCCGCGATAATCGGGGTTTCATGGAAAAGCTCCTAAAACCGGAAATTTTACTTTGGTGGACTACCTGTGACCTCATTGGACCCTGATCCAAGAAAAGACACAGAAATCTTCGAATAGAGCTTTCTGGCCTAGAAGCTTAATTCTGAATGCCACGTCTTTCCCCTGTCGCATACGGTATGCCGTAGATTGAGCGATCACACGGGGCGGAATCCCCCCTGCAGTTCGTGTCAGGCGCGAAACCCCTGCAGTGCGCGGGAGGTTAAGGGAGACACTTGCAGGCAATACTCGAGTTGTTGGTGTCAATCGGTAGATTACGCGCGTGTCCGATTCACCTAAAAGTCTTGTTTCCCGGACACACTTTGCCCCAGACCGCCCACTTAGCATCACAAAATCACGATCTGCAGCAGCGAAAGATTGGCAATCATTCCTTAAAATTGCGAGGAGTCGTCCTCCGCACTATATTGAATCACTTCTTTGACGGACTAAAATTGTTCTTTTGAATATTCTGCCAAAAACTCAACATCACCATGTTCCGTCAGGTGAACTCTTAAAATTAAAAAATGTTATGACAGATTAATTTATGTTGTCAACCAATCTCACTTTGTTAATTATAAGAACGAAGACCCCAAATGTCGGCTTAAATGTTCGGCTCCACCAAAGCTCCTGCTCGACTTTCTGGTCAGAAATCTATTAGTAAATTACCGCTATACCCGTCTGAGACCCAAGATAGACGGTGAAGAACGTCAGCGTTGCCGCGGCAGATTTCTGGCTTTGGCTTTGGGCCTCGCGCTCTGGAGGGCGGGGAGGATTGCTTACATTGCTAACGAGACAAGATTAATCGCAGCAGTTGACGCCAGGACCCTCTGATAGTGGTAGGGATCATGTGAGTTTTAGTTGCAAGCAAAATAACAGTTTATTCTGATATACCCAATTTGATTCTTACAATATATTATTGTTCATTTATATTAGAAAACAGAATCAACAATTTGTTTATGGCAAACATCAAACTACCCTGGCTCACTAGCGGTCGCCTTGGTGGCCAACTGCTGCGAAAATCCAGCTGCAGTGACAAACATCAATCCGAGGTATGCACTCTGGGCTGTTCGCTTTTGACTGGCGCCCAGTACCATGATAGACACAATAGTCCACCGAATATGAAGGCGGCCCATCTTGTATCTATATATTGCTCGATGCACCACAATCGCGGACAATGGTTTTCGGAGTGGAAAAAAATAGAAAATGCATTGCCGAAACCCTTACTTTGAGGGCAAGTTTGGCAACAGCCAACTTATAAATTAGATTCCCTCAGCAATTCCCATTTAAGCTACTTATTAAAATCCTCCGAGATCGGTGGGCACGTATCCCCTTCTCTAAGGAGGGGTCCTATTTGCCTATGAGAATGCCCAGGCTTTATAGGAGCCCATCTGCACTGGCCGTATCCCAAGGGCAATCAGGTGGGCAAATGCCCCAAATCCACCTGAACGCATCGGGCGGCCACAATTTACACATTGTCCTGAGTCTAGGTATAGCGGACTTCCTACCGGCAATTTTTCTCAGGAAAGTTTAGTGTTTAAAAACTATCCCCTAGCCAGATGCAGTAAAGAGAACGAAATCCATATAAATCTTTCTGAAATTTTTATTAACTTTTTTGGGTTGATGCCCACATGGCGCCAAAAACTGAATAATATATCCGCCAATGCCACTCTGGGCATGAATGAGGCCCCTCTGAGCATGAAGGAGGCCCCGCTGTGCTAACAGGAGGCCCATGTGCTTGAAGAAGGTTCCTGTGCTTGGAGGAGGCCCCCTGTGCCTGAAGGAGGCCCCCTGTGACTGAAGGAGGCCCCTCTTTGTTTGAAGGAAGTCCCCATGTACTCACAGGAGGCCCCTTGTGATTTAAGGAGGCTACTCTGTGATTACAGGAGGCCCCCTGTGCTACTGTAATGTGAGTCTGTTCTTCGATTGGATATTGACTTCATTCCATCCTTCTAAATATGGTGAACGCAAGTCGCTGATCGGATAAAAATTAAATTTGCCCTAGTTTAGTATCTTAGAGGATGGATACACCAAATTTGGTACGGCTATTCGGGCATCAATTACCCAAATTGTGAGAAGGTTTTCACCTTAGGTCATGTCAGATCAGGTCCACCAGGTCAAAGTCACGTCAAGTGACCTTACCTCCGAAAACGTGTGTGGTCGTACCAAGGTCACAGTCGTTATCTGAGATATTCAAAACTTGCAGTATTTAATAAGGTTCTACATATAAGTACCTGAAATTACTTATGCTCGAATTGTTTTATCGGTGACCAATCGGTTTCCTTTTCAGAAAATATGCATTGGATCAGACTGGTTCTTTTAGAATCATGTTATTTTAGCGCATTCTGGATGACCAAGGTGTAATTGTTGCTCAGTAATCTCTATATATAAGGTCATCTGAGGTCATCATCATCATCATCATCATCATCAACCCGTGTATTGCGCATGCGCATGCATCAGCAATTATTTGCTAATAGTTCTCTTGATAGCATCAAGATAGAGGCAAGCGGATGACACCACTGTGTTTATCTCGTCTGGTCACGTCGCCCTATATGCATCATGACCTACCTGGGTCAACAAATGACCTTGACCTGAGATCAAATTTTGAAGTTGACCTCACCAGGTCACAATGTATAAGCTGCAAAGCGCCTCGACGAGACAAACACGATGGTGTTAAGATAACTGCTCTTTAATTTTCAGATAAAAAGCTATTCAGGAAAGCAAGTTTTACAAAAAAAAATGACCTTCAATGGCCTCTAGAGCCTAAGCTACTGATCTGAGCTCAGTTTTGAGGACATTTAGTGGGATTACATTTTTTATGAACTTTCGATTGCTTTTACGTTTATTCCTAGCTTTCATAGTTCACGAGATATATATATGGGTTATTCGAAGCGAAGTCCAAAAGCTGGGAAATTTGACCTTTGATGACTTCTGTCGACCTCAATATTGACTTAAGCTAAAAATGTTCAATGTAACTTCGAATGTCCATTTGAGAGCTCTTTTTCCGCGTCTTTCTATCCCCTTTAGTTTTTGAGTTAGACGGGGAGGGTCATTTTGACTACCCCCCACCATGGCGAAGTTGTCTCGGAGCCCGGAGGCCCTCCAGGGCGCGGAATATATTCGGAGCATGACGTCTGCAATGATTTTTAGTGGTCTTGGTTGATTTGGTCCTCTTAGATTCAATCAAAGTTGATATATATTCTTGAAGACACCGTTTTGGACCACGCCAGATCGATTGGTAAAAAGACCCCGTTCAAATCGGTCCAATAGGTTCTGAGCATGACGTCGTTTGCAACGATTTTGGACATTTTGGGTCTAATTTTGTCCACTTAGATTGAACCAAAGTAGACAAAACTCTCAACCACAACGTTTTGAACCACGCCGTATCCAATGTTGAAGGTTCCGCCCAAATCGGTTCCATAGGTTCGGAGTATGATGTCGTCG